>APFE031088235.1:131459-142935 GCA_000404065.3 Pinus taeda | reverse complement strand
CATGCATGGTGTCATCGATGATGGGTTGTGTCTGGTATCTTGACAGTGGAGCCTCATTCCACATGACCGGCGATAAAAATTTATTCAGTGCCTTGGAGGAGAAAGACCTCAAGATGCACAGAGAGATGGGTGACGATGGAAGGTATAGTGTTTCAGGAGTGGGCACGATTGATTTTCAAAGGAAGCATGGAGCTCCTCTCACCTTGATAGATGTGATGTATGTGCCTGGGCTGAAGAAGAACTTGGTATCGGTTGTGATGTTGGAGGACAAAGGCTACGATGTTGTCTTCAGCAAAGGAAAGGCATTCCTAAGACACATAGCCACGGGTCAGACCAAGAGGATTGGGATTCAGGTGAGGAATCTCTATAAACTAGAGGTACATGATTATGCAACATTGAGTACGAAAGCAGAATTGGTGCAAAGCCAAGACATTGGCAAATTGTGGCACAAGCAGTTGGGCCATTTGCATCATTGGGCCTTAAAGATAATGCAACAGATATCTACAGGACTTCCCAAAGCCAAATTTGAGCAAGTTGACACATGCAAAGGTTGTACCTTGGGAAAGTACACCAAAGTCTTCCCTTCATGATCGAGACAGTCAAGCAGAGGCTATCTTAGAGCGAGTTCATACTGATTTGTGTGGACCATTCTCGACGGTATCCACATCGAAGCAAAGGTATTATGTGATTTTCATTGATGATTTTTCTCGTAAATGCTAGATTTACTTCATGCAGAAGAAGGACCAAACCTTCACAAAGTTTTGTGAGTTCAAAGCTTTGGTCAAGAAAGAGTCAGGGAAGAAGATAAAGGCATTGAGAAGCGACAATGGTGGAGAATATGTCTCTCAAGAGTTTAAGGACTTCTGTGCAGTGGAAGGAATTAAACGAGAGTTGATGGCACCTCATAGCCCATAACAAATTGGGGTGGTCAAGAGGAAGAACAGAACTATTGTAGGGGTAGCACGGGCGATGTTGCATGACCAAGGCCTACCACTTCACTTGTGGGCTAAGGCATGAAACACAACAGTCTATTTGCATAGTAGAAGCCTGCATCACATACTTGGGATGAAGACACCAGAGGAAGATTTCTTCGATAAGAGACCAGATGTGGGTCACTTCAGGATCTTTTGCTCATCGATATATTTCCATGTGACAAAGGATGCACAAAAGAAGCTTGAGCTGACAACAGAGTTGGGGATACTTGTGGGGTTCACTGATACACCCCACAACTATCAGGTGTATTTGCCTACTAGTCGGAGGACAGTGGTTCATAGAGATCTCAAGTTTGATGAGCAGAAGGCCATGCGAGTTTCCCTTGAGAGGGAGCTCCAACTACAGGCTGTAGAGGAACTGTTGGTTCCTAACGAGGAGGAGCCTTAGACTGATGCATAGTAGCCACATGCAGAGGTTCCAGGAGTGGAGACATCCACTCAAGCAGAGTCTTCCAGAGATGAATGGAAGCGCACAAGAGAAGTTGACAGATTGTTGATAGATGCGAGAGAGAATGTGGGAGAACCATCTTCTCAGCGCAGATAGAGGAGGTCACCTGAGAGGTACACTAGATACATGGCCCTTGTTGGGGAATGTGTTGAGACCGAGCCATCTTCCTTTGAGGAAGCAGTGCACCAGTCGATTTGGGTTGATGCTATGGTGGAGGAGTATGACTCCATATTTCGTAACAGTGTTTGGGACGTGGTTCCGAGACCGGAGAACAAGTCAGTTGTGAGTTCTCGTTGGCTTTTCAAGGTAAAGCAAGCTATTGATGGTAGTTTGGAGAAGCATAAGGCAAGATTTGTTGCCCGTGGTTTTTCACAGGTCGAGGGGATTGACTATGATGAGACTCTTTCTCATGTCGCAAGGTACTCATCTATTAGATTGATGTTGGCACTATCAGCACAGATGAGTTGGAAGATCCATCAGATGGATGTGAAGACTGCATTCCTCAATGGCAAGATTGAGGAAGAGGTGTACATAGAGCAGCCAGAAGGTTTTGAGACCTTCGATTGTGAGTCACATGTGTGTTGACTCAAGAGAGCTTTATACAGGCTGAAGCAAGCACCTCATGCTTGGTACACCAGGATGGACAACTACTTCACCGAGTTGGGCTTCACAAAGAGTGAAGTAGGTGTGACCCTGTACCACATCATGGTGAAAGGTAAGTCATTGATCATTATACTTTATGTTGATGATCTCATATTGAGAAGTGATGATTAGTTGATCATGTCTTGCAAGAGAATTCAAGATGAGAGATATGGGTCTCATGCATTACTTCCTTGGCATGGAAGTGTGGTAGAAGGACAGGGAGTTGTTTGTGTCTCAGGGTAAATATGGCAACAAGATACTCAGGAGATTCCACTTGGAGAAGTGCAAGCCCATGCAGACTCCTCTAGCAGGTAACTGGAGGAAGGAGGATGCTACTTCAAGAGAAGTAGTAGAGGCTACTATGTACAGGCAGCTTGTGGGTTCACTAATGTACTTAGTGAACACACGACTATATTTGTGCTATGTGGTGAACCAGCTGAGTCAAGCGATGGTTCAACTTACCAAGATGTTTTGGAAGGCAACAAAGCATGCATTGAGATACCTTAGAGGCACATCTCAGTATGGATTATGGTATAGACAGATAGAGAGAGTGAAGCTACAGGACTTCACTGATGCAGAGTGGGCAGGGAGTCTATCAGAGCGGAAGAGCACATCACGAGGGATTTTCAACCTTGGGTCAGGTGCAGTTTCTTGGTACAGCAGGAGACAGAGGTCGGTTGCACTTAGCTCGGTAGAGGCTGAATACATGGCTGCAAGTCAAGCAACATGTGAGGCCATTTGGATGCAGAAAATCCTAGTTGGTTTGTTTGATCAGAGGATGGATCCAATTGTGATCTATTGTGATAATAAGAGTTGTATCAAACTCTCTGAGAATCCAATATTTCATAATAGGTCCAAGAACATCAATATCTGGTACCATCATCTCAGAGACTGTGTAGCGAGGAGGATCATGTTGTTGTAGTATATTTCGACAGAGGAGCAAGATGCTGACATTTTGACAAAGGCATTGTCAAAGTGTAAATTCGAGTTCCATAGAGACAAGATTGGGGTGGCAGATAATCCCTTTCTGGTTGAGAGGGAGTGTTGAAATGTGACTACAAGAATATTCCAATTTTAATTTGTCTCTGAATTAAAATTCGAATTTAGTCTCACTAGATGCTTGAAAAATAATTAATTAATTCATCTTGAGTTAATTAGTTGGAGAAATTCAAGTTAGAAGTCTTTCTAAAGTCATGCAATAGTTATCCCTTAAATTAAGGAGATTATCCCTTAATTAAGGAGAAAAGATTGAGTTATATTTGAGTTGTAATTAGTTATCTCAGGTTACTGAATTAAGTTGAGTTAAATTAGTTCCAAACTGTTTGAGGAACTAATTGTGAGTTATCAGTCAGTTGATGCATGCATGCACTCAACTAGTGTACTCCAGATAATTGAAGATTATCTCATCATTAACTCATGCATGTCTATTCTGAGAAAGACCCAGTTGAGATTAAAGACAGGGACAATGTACTATCAATTGCATGTGTTCTCTTATAAAGAAAACTCATGCATGCATTCAAGGCATCATTCCTTGAGGATTGTGTAGCTTTACAGGGTGCAAGATCAATGTGAGAGATCAATGTTCCACTTGGTAACAGGAGGATCACCTAGGAGAAACTGCGCAAGGAAATAGGAGCTTGGAGGGTAGAGGAGAAGGCTTATGAGAAGTCTATTTTGCCTGTGAGCATCTATGACGATTGTATTGAGAGTTGATTAGTTGTGAGAGTTAAGGCTTGGTGTAATTCTGAGATATTTTCACCTTGTATGATAATACAGATAGTGGGGTTTTTAGCTAAGGTTTTCCCCTCAGTATTCTTTTGTGTTTCATGTGCATTGATTCTTCTTTTGGTTAAATGTGTTCAGCTTGATCTTACTCAAATATTTTAAGCTTCCGCAAATTAATTGTAGAAGTAGGTTAAAATATTTTGCTTTGGTTATATTGTATTATCAGGTTAATCTACAGTCAGAATTTCTACATTGTACACACGACATGTACTATTCTCTTCTTGTGTATTGGGATACTATTCAGCAGATAACTTTACACCAACAAGAATAGGAACCTTCACCAGTTTACTATCCTACATATTAAACCTTTGCAATATTGTCTCGACATACTTCTGTTGGTTTAACCAGAGCTTCCTTTTTGCACGATCTCGTTTAATTTCCATGCCCAAAATATAGTTTGTAGCACCAAGATTTTTCATGTCGAATTTGGAGGACTATTGGGTCTTCAATTCCTGGCTAATTTATTTGTCATTTCCAATCAGCAACATATCATCCACATACAAGACCAAATAAATAACACAGTCACCAATTAATTTAAAATACACAGAGTGATATACGTTGCTTCTGGTGAATCCAAATCCCCATATATATATGTATCAAATTTTTGATACCACATCCTTGGTGATTGTTTAAAATCATACAGAGACTTTTTTAACCTGCATACTAGTTCTTTCTTACCTTTCACTACAAAGCCTTCAAGTTCCTTCATGTAGATCTCTTCTTCCAGATCCCTGTGAAGAAATGTTGTCTTCACATCCATCTGCTCTACCTCAAAATCAAAAGCAACAACAACAGATAAAAGTAATCTAATAGAAGCTACCTTGGTAACAAGAGAAAAAATATAACCAAAATCAATTCTTGACACCTGGGAATAACCTTTTTCTACCAACCGAGCTTTGTAGTTCGTTGTCTTGCATTCTGCATTCATCTTCTTCTTAAACACCCATTTGTTGCCAATGGGTTTCCTTCCAGTCGACAACTCCACCAGATCCCAAGCCTGATTTTTGTGCAAAGATGTCATTTAATCAACCATGGTCTCTTTCCAGAGTTTTCCATCCTCTGAATCTACTGCTTCCCTGACAGTTCTGGGATCGTCATCAGTAATAGATAAAGAAAAATTTGAATAGAAAGCAAATGGATTATACCTTTCTAGCTTCCTTTTTTCTCGAACTGATTTTCTCACAGTTGGAGTTTGTGACTATTCATCTTTTGATTCCTCTTCTACTGTATAGTCTAATTCCTCCTCCTTTAGCTCAAAATCTATCTTCTCATGTTCCTTTGGTAGGACTTCATGTTTAATAACATCTTTCACCTCTCTAAACACCACGTCACAGCTATACACAACCTTGATTTTTTATGGGTTCCAAACCTTAAAACCTTTTAAACCATCCTTATACCCAATAAAGATGCACCTTTCAAATTTACTATCCAACTTGTTTCTTTTCTCTTTTGGAACATGTACATATGCATCCCATCCAAATACCCTCAGATGTGAAAGAGAGGGTTTATTACCAGTCCATACCTCTTGTGGAGTCTTATCCTCCAACGCTGATGAAGGTGATATGTTGACCAGGTAACATGCAAACTCCACCTCCTCTGTCCAGAATTCATGTCCTAACCCGACACTGTTGAGCATACTTCTTTCCTTTTCCAACAACGTCATGTTCATTCTTTCTGCAACTCCATTTTGTTGAGGTGTGTATGGAGTATTCTTCTTTCGTACTATACCACACTTCTTATAGAAATCTTCAAATTCCTTCTTGCAAAACTCTCCATTGTTATCTATCCTCAATACCTTTATCTCCTTCTTTGTCTGGTTTTCTCCTAGAGCCTTAAATTCTTTAAACCTATCAAAGACTTTAGATTTATTCTTGAAGAAATATATCCATGTATTCCTTGAGAAGTCATCTATAAATGATACATAATACACAGACATACCCCATGATGGAACCAACACAGGTCCAAACACATTAATCTGCACAAGGTCTAATATATGTTTTGCCCTCTTGGCACTAGAGGGGAAACTCACCAAATTCTGCTTCCCATATACACAATTTTCATAGAAATCAAAATTCAAAGAGAAATTAGACATACCTTCTACCATACAATTACCATGAAGTATTAAAAGACCCTTCTCTCTAATATGTCCAAGCCTTTGATGGCATAGCATGGTATTTTCTCTAGAGACCACTAGATTTTCTGCTTCACTTTCAAGAACTACAAAATTGTTGCACCCATCAATAACAGTGCTACCCTGAAGCTTGTAAAAATTCCAATCTGAACTGCCCACATCAATACTGGTGCTCCCCGAACCATCTTGCAGGTATCTTTATTGAAAACTGTTTTTACACCCGCATCATCCAACTTGCTTACATGAAATCAAATTTCTAGCCAATGCAAAAATATGAAGAACACCCAGAAGTGTTATAATGCTTCCACCTTGCAACTTCAACTTGACTTTTCCACGACCAATGATTCTCGCCTTCCTATCATTCCCTAAGAAGACATCACCGCCGTAATATTTATCATACTCGTAGAACCACTTCTCGTGGGGAGTGAAGTGAAAGGATGCACCTAGGTCAATCAACCATGCCTCATGATCTACATGTGTACTTGAAGAAGAAGCTAAGTACATATCCCCACCTTCATCTGAGGTGGTTTTTGCCTCTGCAGAAGGAGAATTATCAGATTCCT
Source organism: Pinus taeda (assembly GCA_000404065.3). Lineage (NCBI taxonomy): Eukaryota > Viridiplantae > Streptophyta > Pinopsida > Pinales > Pinaceae > Pinus > Pinus taeda. Next base: position 136,374 of record APFE031088235.1, on the reverse strand, counting down.
TTCTTTTCTCGGGAGCTTTAGATCTACAATCCTTTTTGAAGTGCCCTTCCTTTCCGCACTTCTAGCACACCTTACAGGTTTTCCTGTCCACACTTCTAGCACACCTTACAGGTTTTCTTGGAGATTTAGATCTTCCACTCGAGGTTTTTTTTTTTGTTTTGTTTTGTTTTTTGTTTTTGTTTTGTTTTGTTTTGTTTTTTTGTTTTTTGTTTTTTGTTTTTTTTTTTTTGTGTTTTGTTTTGTTTTGTTTTTTTGTTTTTAGTTTTTAGTTTTTTTTTGTGTTTTGTTTTGTTTTGTTTTTTTGTTTTTTGTTTTTTTGTTTTGTTTTGTTTTTTTGTTTTTTTGTTTTTTTTTTTTGGGACCGTCCTCGTACAGATAAGGCATCACCATTCTATCCCTTCGTATTTTTGCATCTCATCTCCTCTGACAGCAAGGATGAGGCTATTTCATCAAACTACAAGGTAGTCACATTGCTACCTATTGCAACAACCAAACTATCCCATGAATCTGGTAGAGAACACAACAAATTGATGCACTTATCTTCATCTCAATTTTTTATATCAACATATAACAACTGGCTTACCATAGTATTAAAGGCGTTTAGATGCTCTGTCACTGAGTCTCCATCCTTCATCTTTAGGTTATACATTTTTTTTCCATAGGAACAATTTATTCACTAGAGACTTATATTGGTACAAAGTCCCTAACTTGTCCCACAAAGCCTTCGCCAAAGCTTCCCCTGATACATTCAACAATACTGAATCTAAGATACAAAACTGTAATGTTCTCTTTGCCTTCCAGTCCAAATTTGCACAGTCTTCAACTGACGTTGTCATTGGTTTAGTACCCGGATCTACCATGATCCACTGATCTTTATCCACCATCAAATCCTCCATTTTGAGTTTCCACAACTTAATACTCTGACCATTAAATTTCTCGATCTCTATCTTTCCAATGCTCATCATCTTCTTTCACCACAAGAATCGATCCAGCAGATCTCCCACTGAACAGGGTCTACCATAGGCCCGAGAAAAACCCCTCAACAACAAAGGCGTCCCCTTGAAGCGAAAACAACTTTGATACCAAATGTAGGTTTTAACCCCGTACATAAATTCCCTGTATATGAACTCTAAAAACAAAAAATAAACAATGGCGAGAGCATAAAACATAAATAAAATATACACAGAGACTTTCCCAACTCGGGACTACTAGATCAATTTTTCATTATATTCCTTTCAATGTTACAATACATATATATACATGTCGAAACATCCATAAACCCCAATCCATTAACCCTGGATTAGAACATAACCGTAGTTCCCTTGACCAAATCTACAAAATACCATGGGTTGAAAAACATCATGCCCAAAACCATGTGCGAAAACCATGCACAAAAACTTAGGTAGGTGTGCCCGCCTAGTCCAAAAAAATATTCCCCGGGGTGTTGCCTCGGACCCCGTAGAGGGGGGCTACCACCCTCCTCAAACCCCCCGACGGGGGGGCTTCCACCCCCCTTGATGCAACTGGTGCAACGAAAAGGGGGGGTGACATCCCCCCTGTAACCCCCCAATGTGTGAGGCCAGTCATGGAAAGAATATAACACATTGCATAATTACACAAATAACATGAAGGCTAGAGTAACGATCTTCAACTTGAAAGGTAAAGCAAACATTTGGTGGGAAGATGTTAAGCGGGTCTGAGACATCAGGACATATGACTTGAGTTGGAAGGAGCTCAAGAGGCTTTTCAGGAAGAAGTAATTGTCATAAAGGTGCTACGACAGTAAGGCTAAAGAGTTATATGAGCTAAAGATGGAATCAATGACAGATGAAGAGTACACAACCAAGTTTTTGGAGCTATTGAGATATGAACTGTATCTTACTGATGAGAAGGCTAAAGTTCAGAGATTTGTCAGTGGTTTTCCGTTAGCATTTAGAGATAAGATTAAGTATGATGGGCCTCGGTCACTCGAGGAAGTTATTGGGAAACTGAAGCATTGCTATGAAAAATCAAAGCGTAAGAATGAATCTTAGCATGGATGGAAAGGAAAGGACAAAGGTAAAGGTAAATGGTAGGACAAGGCCTTCGCATGTAGAGGAGAAGAGAATGTGGCACTGCAAAAGAGATTTAATGCAGATAGACAAGGACATGAGTCACATCAACAACAACAACATAGAGGTGAGGGAACTGGTTGGTTGGAGTGTTGGACATGCAGTAAGGAGCACCTTAGGAGATATTGTCCACAGAATCAGGGTGGTAGACCTCAAATATACGGTGCACAGAAGGTGTAGACTGTTGGGGATGTTGTTCAGAGTATTCCACATATCTATGCGACAGTGGACAACAGATAGGCAGAACACTAGGCATCTATCATTGAGATGGACGGTAAGCTTTGCGATCAAGTTATTTCCATTATGATGGACCCTAGATCTAATTATAGCTGTGTTAGTCCTAACTTGGTGGATAAGTGTGGTTTGAGTAAGGAATTACATGCAAAGTCTTGGTTAGTACAATTGGCTACAGGTACGAAGAAACGAGTTCATCATTGGGTAAGATCTTGTGCATTTGACTTGGATGGTATGCCTATTGCAACACATTTGAATGTATTACTGTTGGGTTCATACATTATGTTGTTGGCCATGGACTGGTTGTATCTTCATATAAACAAAGTAGACTATTATGACACAACCATTGAGTATGTTGATGACAATGGAGAACCAAGAGTCTTGCAAGGTAAGAAGAAATCCACATCAGTAGGATGGTGACAACTATGTAAGCAAAGCATAGTCATCTATGAACATTTTGTGATAAACGGTCTGAAATTCAGACACAAAGTTTTTAAGATGTCATCTCAAATGGGTTTTTTTGTCAGCTTCTAAAGCTTTGTATAAAAAAAAAGTTATAGCAAAAATGCCATGATGACCTGTTTGAAGCAGTGAAACCCTAGAATTGAAAGCTCTGATACCAAATGCTATGAAACCACTCACAAAATAGAAGAAAATATAGATCAAAAACTTCAAAATCAACCTCTTCGAGGGGGAAACCTCCTTTACATTACACAAATGAACAATTCTTTGATGATTCGAATGACAAAACCTTCTTTCTATATATAGGAGTCTAAGGGGTCACATTATAATCAGACCCAACATAACAATAATAATGTAAGGGCACAAAAATAACAATAGTGGGCTTCTATGGGGCACAAAAATAACAATAAGGGGGCTACACTAATAACAATGAGGGAATACACTAGTATTATAGGGACCTAACAGTCTCTACCAGGAACTTTTGTTAGCCAAAGAATATTAGGTGGACGCACTTAAGGTTATCGGAGAGTCTCTCCCAATCCTACATCATATTTTTAAAGGTTCCCTCCAAAAGGAGAAAATAATGGAAAACATCATGAAAAGAATAAGGGAAAATGCATAAGATCTCTCATCCAAAGCATATTCCCATGTCCTAAGAGACTTCAACATAGAAAGAAACATGTATGCTAACGAGGGATGTAAATTGAACATATGTGAATTAAAGATTAATGACCAAATTAGGTTTCTTGTAATTCGCTAATGGTGGATGTGGTTTATTAAAAGAAATTCCTAGTAGTGTTATGTATTGTAAAATTTGTGTTTTGTTTAAGTATTTTTGTAAGGTATTCACCTATAAAACCCCTCTTTTTGTTGCTCAGATATACTTTTCTTATGAAAATCAAGTATTCATATTGGAAAGGATAAAACAATTGGAAATTTTTGATAAATTAGCTTCATAATGCTTGATGTATTTTTTGTGGAGTAGACGCAAAATTATATAAAACAAATATTCTTTCTGGTTTAAAAAAAAAGAGCATTCTTTTGTTGAATTTAGTGATCAAATCATTGCACAAAAGAGGGTCTCTTGTTCTATAAACAAGAGGGTCATACACCAATTTGGTATTTAACTTGGTTGTGACCTTGAAATTTAATTATTATTATTATTTTTTTCTTGTTATGTGCTTGGTATCGTACAACGTACCTTTCTCTATATATACTTAGTATCATGCAACTCACTTTGATTTATTAACAAATAACAATGCAGAATGGTGTTGAATAGTATTGCCTCAATTTCCTCATCTTCCAATAGTTGATCTAATTTCATGTTTATAGTCTTGTATTCATATCTAAAAAGACTTGTGTTTGCTCAAAAGAACTTGGAGAGGTATCAAACTTTAACTAACAAAATATACTATATAGAAAAGAACTTTTATGGAGGATTATTTGAAGATCCAATAATAAGGGCATGATATGAAAAGCTACAAAATTGTTGCATTTTTGGTTTTGTGGAGTAATGGGTTCCTAGAAATACTATTGCTTTTCAAGATATATTAATTCCCACTTTCTCTATTAGTATACAAATTTGTGTCATTTTTTAGCAATGACAATCTCCTCATAACCCAATGACTTCCAAATAGGTGCAAGAAGTAATGGGTGAAAGAATAATTAGACAAGGGGTATTTTCATTGATATTGGGACCCTTATTCCGTATGTAGTTTGGGTGTTATATTATACCTCTTAGACACATATTACTTCCAATTCAAAGCAAATCTAGGCAAGGATAATAATAACTATGGGGAATTTATGGTGTTTAAATACTTGCTAAAGACATCATGGAATAAAGGACTACTCTAACTCTAGGTTTTTTATGATTCAGTTTTGGTTATATCTTGGATGAATAATCATCTTCAAGTCCAAAATAAGTATTTACTTCCTTTTGTTCAACAACTTAAAGAGAATAGAAGTTATTTTTTGTTTTATCTCTTTTAATTGTAGGAATTTACAGGGTAAGTTCCTCAGACAGAACACCAAAAGGACACCGCTCACAAACAGATCACAGATCAATACACCAGTATTTTGACGTGGTTAAAACCCTCAAAGAGGGAAAC
>APFE031088235.1:110714-127040 GCA_000404065.3 Pinus taeda | reverse complement strand
GATTGTAAGTTACAAATGTACATAGTAAAGAAACACACTTTATCTAACTCTATACTAGACCAAGTTATACTTAACTATTCCTATGTGTCGGAATATCCTAACATTAATTGTGTTTACAGTGAATTGAATGTTGTTTTTTTCTACAATGATGAACAATAGAAACCAATCTTCTAAGCCAATAATTACTTCTAATGATCTTCAATTAATTTTTCTTATGTTGTTGATATCATTAAGAAATTAGACACAAAAAAAACTCAACAATAATGAAGCAAAAACAATAGAAACAATAAAGATCATAAATAGGTAGCCATGCACAATAGAGAAAAAAAATTCCCTAGAAAATCAAACTTGGAAGAAAACCCAACAACTCTTCTTCCAGGAGAAATTCTTCTTCAGCAAGGTTTGCAATAAAGTTGTCTAGAAATATGTGCCAAAAAACCAAGTCCAAACTTCGGTCACTTCATTCTTTTTCTGCTCCCACAAGTGTCTTCTATAGAAGAGAGGTGATATGAGTGAAAGATTAAATGAAGTGTCACATCATGTGTATACATACGAGCTGAATGAGTGCCTTTACCCCAAGGGACACTCCCTTTCATGGTGGGGGTGACTTGTTCCGTTCAAGCCTACATGAAACCCAAAAAATAAATTTTATTTTATTTTAATTTCCATCATTTTTCTAGGCTGGATTAGGAAATCTCTTAGCATGCGAGAATACCTCTCGATGCTACAAAAAAAAATCAACGCTCCCTCTTAGCAAGAGAGGTATTCTTTGCAACATATTTCCCCTTTGTTGAAATTTCTCCTTCTTTAAGAAAAGTTCACGAGCTTGTCAAATTGATGCATGTCTATAAATAAATCCATTCTAGAGTGGGCAATGTAACTCTTTGTATGCATGTGAGTATCCAAGGCTTTTGGTCAAAGTCCTTTATGGCTCCTTAGGAAAATGTATCAATCTCCTCTAATTAAAGTCCTTTATGACCCATCCAAGCCCTTCTAGCTTCACAGGACAAAATTCATCTTTGTACCATTCACCTTTATGGCCAAAGTCCTTTATGACCTAGCTAAGTCCTTTTGGCAGCCAGGTCATTCTAGCTTCAAAGGTGAATTGCATTTATCTCCTCTCATCAACCTAGCTAATTCCTTTTGGCTTATCAAGAGAATATATGTCCAATCCTATAATTTCCCTCAGTCATTCACCTCTTGGTCAACCTAGCCAAGCCAAAGGTGAATATATCCATATAGTTTCCCATGTAATTGCCTTAGACCATTCACATTTTTGGACAAAGTCCTTATGGCCTAGCCAAGTCCTCATGGCTTTAAAGATGAATGTATCCATCTCCCTTGGTCAAAGTCCTTTATGACCCAAAAAAAGTCCTTTATGGCTTCAGGAGATTGTCTGTTCAATCCTACAAAGACCTCATCATTCCCTTCTAATGAGGGAGATATTCTTTGAAGTATGTTCACAATTTGCTCATATGTGGATATGTACTAGAGTACTATTGCTCCTCTTTGCACCAGGAAGTGACATCACTATGTCCTTTTGGTTGCTTCTTCTGTCATGTAAGCAAGTCCTTCTATTATTATTGCTCCCTCTATCACCTACGCACCAAGTCCTTTTACTGTTGCTACTCCCTCATAACTCGAAGCTCTTTTGGTCATCTGGCACAATCATGGATGTCCTAACAATTTGTATGATCCTCCCTCTCAAACATTATTCACTCTTGCTAAGTCTATGCTCGAGTCCAATAATTTAACCATTCATGAGAGGAGCAAAAAAAATCTTGTGGTCCATTCCCTCTTTCTTGGAGAAGCCTCTTGTCACAAACTTCTTGATGCTTTCAGTTGTTGTGTGAATCATTGAATTAGTAGTGACAACAATGTTCCCATTCTCCCTCCATTCAGGAGGCCATGGAAGAAATATCATAACTAAGAAAAATACAAGGACAAGAGGCTGACCAAAAATCAAAAAAGAAAATTGATCAAGGGATAAGAAGGGAACCGCTGAGGGTTGTAGAGAATTATCAACTCCTTATCAATCCTTACCTCCTTGCATAAATTAACGAATCCCATTTGCAATTTCATTAAGTTTGGATTCCTTCTCTCCTTCTAAGGTGAATTCTCATCCTCATCCTCAACATTTGTTGCTAATGCATGTTGCTTTACTTTCTTAAATGATCATTTTCCCATGGAGGGTGTTCCATATATTAACTCTTGACTTGCAGGAGATACATTGCAAGGAGAGGTTTTTAATGTTGTTGTAATCCTCCAATATGCTTTTCATGCCATCCCACAGAACCTAGTATCATATCTGGAAGTAACCTTGCTATAGAATATGCCAATAGAGTAATGCAACTAGCACAATTTCTCCCTTTGACATCTTTGAATGGAGTAATGTCCTTTCATCAAACCAAATAACTGTACGTGTCTCTCTGGTAATGTCAATGTTGACAACTCCCCAATTGTAGAGGTTAGAGTAGGTATAATATAAGTAGTCACTCCATTGATATTTTCAGGCATCTCTAGAGATAATTTGGAAGAAACAGACACTTTTGCTGGTACAAATTGAGGATTCCAGACTCACGATGTTCACCACACATATCACAATGAAGAGTGCTATCAAGATTTGGCATAATGCAATTTATGAAAAACCAATTAGTGGGAACTACAAAATATCTATAAGGGCTCCAACCATTATCATTTGCATAATCTTCCAATGAGCCCTTGTGTCCATACAAAGCCAAAAATTCATCGAAAGTCTTGCCATGGCCTTGCCCACTTTTTTAGGTAATAAAGGGTTATGCCCAAAGTGAACAGTGTCTTGCAATTTGTCTCCCTTTGAGGAGCCAACCAACATATTATCACACCAAAATTATGGGTATGCTCAATCCTACCATCAATATTAAGACACACTGGAAGAACATAATCGACATCCTCATTTCATTGTCCATTCATATTCTTCCTTGTCATCAATTTCATTGTCATTTTCACAAATTTGATCATCATCCATGTTATTTTCAGAAATTTTCCATTGTGGAATTGAACCTCGTGTCATCCTCATCGTCTAGACATCTAGGAGAAAGTTTGTCATGACTGTAACTAAAAGATTTACAATGAAATATATAGACATCTGAGCAAGAAAGGAAACAATCACCAATTTTATTGCCTTCACTCAAAAAATCATGAAAACTTAATCCATTTGAGTTGAACTTTCCAAGCTTTGCCTCAGTCCCTTCCAAGTCTTGTGTCAAAGCAGAAGAACATGATGAGATTCTATCCCACCCTTGACGTTGTTGTCGCAAAAAAATAGAGCTTCTCACCTATGTAGCTACTTAAATAGGCATTTAGACATATGGAAGGAGTAACACTGGACAATATGTTGTTTGAGTCAATACTCTCCCTAGAAGGAGTGAAAATTTTGTCTTGTGAATCTATGTTTGTAAAAAATTTCTCCTAATTCTTAACCACATTTCCACATGAGCTATGTGTAGTGGCATCCAATGGACTAAAACAAATATTTCCTCTTCAATTGGGTTGAACTTAGATCCTTTATTGGGAGACACAATTTTTGGTTTCTCTTGGGTAATAACCGAGGAGGTGATACTCTCTCTTTCAGCATGGAAGACGATACACACACATCAATATTATTATGCAATGATATTAAGGAAGAAGACATTGGACGTTTAAGGGATCACATGCCTTTTCCTAGTAATTATCCACAATCTAGTTTAAACTACAAGGGTTTTTATCTAAAGACAAACAAGTATCAATTTAGTAATTGGCTTTGGTTCTACATGAAAATAGAGGCTCAGATTTTGGTTTAGGTGAATGTATGGCTTTCTAGATGGGGCTAATTAATCTTTATCAAAGCACTCCTTGAAAGTATCCTAGTATATTATATTTTTAGTGTTAAAGTTTTGCAAGGTATATTAACAAAAAAATCATCGGTAAGATGGATTTAATTAGCAAAGACAAACAAGTTCATTGGTTGGGTTTGAAGAACATTTAAATTATCTGTAAAGCAATAACAACAAAGAATTTGTGGAGGTTGGTTGACAATAATTCCATATGGGGGAAGATATAACTTTCAATTATGTTACGAGTAAGAGAATGGAGAGTTGGTATTGATAAAGGCAAAAATAAATAAAAATTGCGTTGATTGTTTGGAAAGTATTTATAGAGGATTGTCCGATGGTAGAGAAATCTTGAACATAGAAGGTTGGTGATGGAGATAAGGTAAGGATAAAAGAAAATTCATGGATTGGAGCCTTTATTTTTTTATTATAAATGATCAATTAGTCATCTGGATAACTTTCATGTAATGGGAATTTTTGATGTTGGAAGTTGATGACGGATTTGTATTTGGACAATGCTCTAGTAGTGGAATGTATGACATAAGTTATAAATTCAATTTTAGTAGTCATGTTGATTAAAGAGGAAGACAACTTGGTATGGTCTAAGAGTCCTATTTCTAGTGATTATATTGGACTACATGACCATTATGAAAGAAGATGACCATAAAGATGTCCATAACTAGTGGGATTTGGTATGGAAAATGTGGGTTCCTAAAAAAACATTAATAGTGTTGTGTCAGTCACAAACAAATTGTTGACATGGGACAACATAATCAAAAGAGACTTGATTGTCCAGAGCTAATGTGCATTATGCAATTCAAATGAGGAGATGATTCATCATTTGTTTTTTTTTTTGTTCCTTTATCTCGGATGTCTATAGGGTTATCACCTCAAGGTTACTTTTGAATTTCCATTAGAACTAGATTCTCTCGTGGAATGCTTGGAATGTTAGAGGACTGACTATCATATCTCTAAATATAATTATTTGCCTTGTCACTTGATATATTATAATTGGCGGGCTTGCAATCAAGCAATCTTCCATGATATGGTAATGCAAATTAGGGTTTTAATATAATTGGTAATAAATTTGGTGTTGGAGTTTAAAATAAAAGGAAAACATATGAAGAAGAAAACATTAGTAAAGCAAGTTTTTTAGGTTATGAGGCCATGGGCGTTTTTTGATGGAGCCAGTTAGGGTCACCCAACAACTAGTGGAGTTGGTGTTCCTCCATTCATAAATTAGTCCCATGATTTAAGTAATAAATATGCATTAGGAAGAGATTCAAACAATAAAGCAAAATTTGTAGCTATCCAAGTTCTTCTCTCTATTACAATCAACTTAGTTTGCAAGAGATTGCATGTCATGAGTGTCTCCAAACTTTTTATTAATTGGGTAAACAATAAATCTCAAATGAATATTGTCAAGTTTGGCTCCCTTACTAGGGCTATAAAAGACATGCTAAATATGTTTAATAGGATTTCCTTCTCTCATATTAGCAGGGAGTATCACACATTGGTGGATGGTCTATTGAAACAAGCTCTACTTTTGCAAGGTTGGGCGATTGAATTGGAATGTCATGATGGAGACCTACAATCTGAATTGGAGACACGCTACCTCTATCCTTTTTTAATTTATGGATAAGCTTTTATTTTCACTTAGAAAAATATTTGATGAATTGTGTTGGGAGAAATAAAAGTTGAGATTTTGCTATGTACTTATAGTACTTATATTCGAATAAGTATAGACATGTAGGAAATATGTTTAGTATATATAACAAACCTTATTAATGGACGTCATTAATGAAAAGCTTGGAAATGCTAACAATATACTTTGGAAGGGGACTTTAATTCCAATTTTGCATCAAATGTAACATATATTATAATTTTTTAATATAAATCTCTCTCTCTCTCTATGTGTGTGTGTGTCGAGAGAGAGAGACCTTATTTAAAAAATAGAATAGACACACATGTACATATATATAGCCCACATTAAATTTATTATCATAGTCTTACTAGTTTTGTCTAACAAACTATATTGGGACAACATACAGTGATGTCAATGTTATAGACATATATTATTTTTTCTTGTATATGTTTACGTATTATTTGTTAGTGGATCCTTTGTGATATCGTCAATCTTGGATACGAGGTTTTGTTTGTTTGTTAAGTTGTTAGATCATATGTTATTTGAATGAATGCCCATGTTTTATTGTATTTTTTGGTTTTTTTTGCAAGTGCTCCTTTGGAACTTGACTTTTCTATATTTTGATTTCCTCTAGAAATGTCAAATGTACTAGCTTTTGCTTTTTATTGAAAACAAATTGTATAATTCTATAAAAATATGTAAAATAGTTAATTAAATATAGAATTGAAGTTTAAAAATATAATAATTATACTAATTATAATTATGTTCATTTTTATTTTTTAATAAAATATATTTTGATATCACATTTTCATAAATCTCTCTCTCTCTCTCTCTCTTTCCACTAAATTGCATATATGATATGTTTTTTGGTAACCTTCAAGATTCTATTAATTAATAAAAAAGAGTCACCAATTACAATCGCAGATGCCTAGCTTCTTGCCATAGTATGCCACTACCACTTGGGAAACCGAACCAACGATAGAATAAAAAGGATTTTTGACCAAAAAAAGACAATGTCTTTGCATTGTTCCATCCATGACATGAGATTACTATATCTAGCATATGCGATATGTTTAAAATAACATTAACAAGATAATGTTATTAATATTTATTATGATTTATAAAGGAGGAAAGTATTCCATCTTATTGTGTTAAGAGGCGTTTTACAACTTAATATGGGGGAGATGTTGTAGTGACATGTTAGATGAGATGTTGTATTGAAGCGTTGAATATAAAAATAATAAGAATAAATCACGATATCAACTTAATTAAAAATGATAAAAAGTAAAAAATAATTATGGAAATAATAAGTCCATTCAATTCAATTTGTTATATTGTAATTTTGTTTTTATTAATAAAATTACAAACAATTTCTTCATGAAAAAAATCATAATATGCATATCACATTTAAAGATATTTAAATAATGATGATTCATATTGGTAACCATGATATTTCATAACTTCATGTTTAAAATTAATTTACCAGCGTTGATCCATCTTAACTTCATATCTACCAAGCACCGAGAGGGATCAAATTTGAGGTGAAAACCTCTTTTTGAAAGTAAAAATTGAGGTTTTTCAAGGTTCAATCCTCTTTTTGAATCTAAAACTTGAGGAAAGGTTTGCACCTTGAAATATTTGGTTCCTCTGGACACTCGATAGATTCAAAGTTAAGATGGATCTATGTTGGCTCTTTATCATACTATTTATATTTTATATAGATTTCAACATGAAGTTATAAAATACCATGGTTACAAATATCAACTATCATTATTTAAATTTCCTTTAACATGATATACAAAATATATATTTAAGATGAGAAACAATGGTTGTTAGAGTTTTTTCCATGACTATGAAGTTTTTTCAAGAGGTTGACGATGCGGAGTAGGTCGAGGCCTCAAGCTTGGACAAGGTAGATGATGGGGCCTTTGCCTATGAGGACAATAGTCCCTCAAGCCCCCCTCTTGTGGCTCTCATGGAAACACACGGCACTCTGATGTCACCCTAGGATCACATTCACACCAACATAAACCTCCATAACATTTTTGGTGATGGCCAAGATATTTGGAGTTATGTAGTAGGAAAGTCAAACATTACCACTTTGGTGGAATTAGGAGGACAAGCAAGGAGATCTATAACACCAATGGATTGAGATTTTCATATCTAATGGTGGTTCCTTAAGCTCGTTTCTCCTCAGATCACAGGATCTTAAGTTAAAAATTATGAATGCTAAGGAGGGTTTTCATATTTTCATTAAGACCCTATGTGGGAGTTTGGTCCTTTTATAAGTGTCTGGATATGTTCTTGTGGTGGATGTAATACAAAAGATGGAGCATCATATTGGTATCCCTGTGATTCTACAATGCCTATTAGATGAAGGGATGCAGTTAACGGATTTCTCTCTGTTGTATGAAGATGTTATTACAAGAAACTCCACCATTTTCATTCTTACAACAATGTGTGGTGGAGCTACAGGTACTAGGAAACCAGATGGATCAGTATCTTACAAGGAAACTGCTTTCTCCAGAAACCCTAGTGGATCTGTCTCTTTCAAGGATGCAGTGCAAGGGAAGTCTCACATCCCATAAGATCAAATCCAAAACAACCTAGGACCCTACATCGTAGAATAAATGGAACAAGCATTAACCATAGAAGTTACTCTTCCAAAGGTAAATTCTCTTTTTTTTTTTTTTTTTTTTTTTTTTGTTATATACATATTTAATGGTTTCTGGCCCAAATCTGATGCATCACACGAGTAGGTTTTCTTTACTTGGACCCCCAAATGTGATATCCAGTTATGTTCCAAAAGTTTCTTCATTATTTAATTCGCTACATAGGAAGGTTTCGAGTATGTCCTAAATGATGGGCCATGGTTTTGGAGCAAAGTTGGGCTCTTCCTTACTCCATGGTTCTGTTGTGGCCAGCAACAAACCCCCCTTTTTATTTAGTATTAGCAATAAAACTAAATAAATGGGGACCCTTCTAAAAATAAAAACTAGCACTTATATTTCCCTTTGAATAAAACACACTATCATAAACTTAGGAAAACACCCGCAAAACCTAAAAAACTTAAGTTTTATGACAAGTTCCGAATAAAATTGTTCTCTTAACAATAAAACATCGCATCGCAAAGGGTAATAGAGGATATCATATAAACAAGCTTTCGAAATTGTGAAAATGCGATGCAAGATTGCGCGCCTTAAAGACTCATCACACATCGCGGATTTCATATGCTGCAAGTATCACTCACGATGAAATATCTCGATCCGGCGATATGTGATAAGGCATCTCACAAATCACATCTCGCAGTCACCTAACAAAATAAATGATTGATAACAAAAAAGATTAGCGATATTGTGATCTGTGATATTGCGAAGCAAATTGCAAAATCGCTTTATCACAGATTTGCACGACTCATTGTTCAATAAAGTATTTCTTGTAATCTGATACCAATTTATGGGCATTAATGTCAATTTAGTGGTCAGTTGATGGTCATTTATGAGATAAGATTTAGATCTGATCGAAAGGTTGTTTCACGTAGGGTGATATATCTGATATGATTTCAGAATTAGGGAGCTTTCCCGTCACCTTATCTCTTACCATTATTCTTTCCTTACTTGTAAACTTGTAGGAGTAGCAAGCAGAATAATATACGTAGCAGTGTTCAGAGCGTAATGGGAAAGAAGGGAAAAGCTCCGGTTCCCGAGGACAAAGAGATGATGCCCTTATTCACAGACACCACCTGTATCAGGGATGCTGGCATAACCACTTGGGAAGGCATGTACAGTTTGCTCGAAGAAGAAAACCCTAGAGTCATGGAAGTTAAAGCAACAACAGACTCACGCGGGTCATCTGAGGCATTAATTAGTGAACTTGCATGTTCATTCTCGCACTGAGTAGCGGCAAGACCTAAGATACTTCCATACACAGACATGGTTAAATGGGTACTAGACAGTGTTGATATCACTGACAGACAATTCAAGTCTCAGAGCCAAGATCTCACTGGGTCATTCATTCCACAAGATTTAAGGCTTATGTATCATCTACTAGAGCCATAGGCAAGCTACAACAAGCAGTTTGTGGAAAAGTTCGCCAAAGCAAACGAAGATTTGGTGGAGTGCACCAAGAACTAGTCGGTAAGGGAAGAACCATTAAAAAAGGACAAACACGATATGTACAGTATTGGTTCCCTCTCCTCCCCATATTGCTTTGCTACTGCTATGCTATGTAGGCTATTTGGAAGGCCCGACATCAACAAATTTTCATCTAAGTGGCTACCCCTATTAGATGCAGCCTCTAATGCCACTATCATGGATTGGGCTAAGATATTGTCTGATAATTTAGCCTCGGCTATTTGGAATTACCAGTCTAAAAGAACTCTCTCTTAGAGGATTTATCCTCCTTTCTTTTTAACTGCTTATGTTATGGATGCAATTTATTATGTTTCCAGATTTCCTTTAATAGGTTGGAAGTGGACTATACAGAATCCCTTGCCCATTCACATTTATCATAAGGAATTGTGGGATTCCAAGTTTATCTCGTATTTTTACAGAATTTGTCATGGAATTATGTTACCTCTTCATAGAATGTTGTATAATAAGGATGCCCCAAGATTTTCCTCTTAAGCGGAAGCGGATATTATCCCTATTGGAAGATGGTTTGGGGAAGAGTTTTTCACCTATGTCAGTGTATTTGGAAGTATTGCATCCCCTCATGTACTACCCTTATATGTTCCTGATAAGTTATTGGCTCGAGAAATTTCCTACCAGACCTATGGGGTAGGAAGAATGAGCAAAGAGTTAAAAGACAAGAAGAAGGCCATTTGGCCGCAATTTCCTGTGGCCTGTGGAGCCTTTTCAATATTTTATTTAGGTCATGCATTCAAAGAAATAGACAATATGCTAAGTCTACGACTGTTCAAGTTTCCAGGGAGACAATTCGACCCCTTTGATGTCATCAAGAATTTTACTACTGCTGTCAAGATAAAAGTATTTTCTAAAGAAGATGATCTTTTTGATGATATCTTCCAACAGAAAGACACACTGAAAGAAGTTTTGCATATGGCTCAAATTCAATTTCCCCCAGCGGAATTCCAAGAATTCAAACTCTATAGAGAAAGGAGACTAGCAAACATCCCCTTGGATAAGTTGCACTTAGAACCAATAAGGGAGCCAACTCCTAGTATCAGCTTAAGTGGAAGCTTGGGTACAGATAAGTCCAGGTCTAAGTCCAGGAAAGAATCACCAGAACGCTCTAAACAATCTAAGAGTGACCATAATAAAAGTGAAGGGTCAGTTAGAGATACTACCCAGTCTAAAGAGTGTCCAGAGCAACAGGTCTTGACTACACCACAGGTAAAGGTTCCCCCTCCCCTCATCCAACCACCAAAGCCAGTGAGAACTGAGCTGGATGAAGAGTGGAAAACATTCAATGAATTGATTAATACTGAGGAGCAGAACACAAAGACACCTGAGAGTACAGTATAGACAATAACATATATGGTCATTGGATCAGTCAACAATGCTCCAGAAATGGAGCATATTCCCATTACTCCATTGTCTGAAATCATGGTCAAGATAGAGGAGATTCCTCCTCTAGATGTATTTTATAGTCCACAACACAAGGCAGTGGTAAGAAGACAAAGAAAGAAAAGGAAATTGGACAGCGTGCTCTCACTTGAGGCAGAGCAGCTAGATGTCCTTTTGCGAGACCCTACCACTGACTCTACTGAAAATCTGACTAAGCTATCCCAAATCGCAGGAGCCTATGCTTCTGCAACCATTGATAAAGCATCCGAAGTACACCAATTACTTAATGATAGAGAGGAAAAAATCCAAGTTTTGCAGCAACAGCTACAACAGGCCAGTGCTAACCGCGAAGCAGAGGAGAAGTTAGAAAAATTACAACAGGAATTTCAACAGATACAACTGGGGTATCAGAGCAATTTGGCCGAAAAGGAAAATCAATTATAGACTATGCTAGAATTGCATAGAGATGACCCCAAAATTACAAAGTTTGTCTCAGAAGCCCTTGCCTTAAACGACTAGCTCTTGCAACAACAAGAGGCATTATGCCAAAGAATATCGCAACGGAGTTCCCATTGTGAGATAAGGGATAAAATTACAAATCAAGTCGTGGATTTGCGACTCGAATATGATTTAATTGATAAAAGAATTTTTGATTATTTGAAATGGTAGGAAACGGAGGAAGGAAAGGAAGCAGGCGCACTCAGAATCAATGAAGCCCACAAATAAATGTTGTTTCATAAGTGGGATGCACATATTAAAAAGGTAGAACAAGCAGCGGAAGAAGCAGCTACATCGACAAACAACGTCATTGACTGTGTTAATGAAAACCTGCACAGAGCAAACCTCATATGAGAGACTGCTCCGGGATTTCTCCCAAAGGCACAACAACTGCAGATAAGCTGGAGACAAAAATCTGAGGAAAGGGCAGAGTCCATCAAGAAGTTAACCAAGTTGAATTGGGACACTTACTGGCAGTACTTGGTTAAACCACATAGTCAATGCATGACTCTCAAATGCCTTACAAACTTTGCCGAGAAGATAGCGCTAGCACTTGCCAAGTCTGTTTTCGCAGGGCAACTAAAAGCAGAGGTCGGCCAACCAACGCTCTTTAAGCCGATGCTGAATGCTTGCGATCTTAGAGAACAGATACATAGATAGTTAATTTCCAGATACAATTTTAGTTTTATTTTATTTATTTATTTTTGCCTTAGATGAGGACGGTCATTTAAACCTCCTCCTATATTTTTGTAATAAACTATTTTTAGTATTTAGGTAGTAGTGTTTTAACCCCTCTATTGTAATCTAACCTTGGATAAAAACAAAAATAAAAATAAAAATAAAACAAGTGAAATTAGAAGCAAAGATGCTTATACTTACCTTAGAGAAATGTTTTAATATGAAAATGGCATGGAGTCCAAAATGAAAAGTTAAAGTAATTTGTCACATTTAAAAGCTCTACTAATGTATATAGTCTAAAAGCAAAGGAGAAGTGACAATGGTTATTCTATGTTTTTATAAGTTGAAGTAGAAGTTTAGGTGTTAGTAACTATTGACAATGTACAAGTAAATTTCACATGGAGTTGGCATATGTCATGGGACAGGTTTGTAACTCACCAAGTCCTTTGAGTGGAAACACTTTTTAAATTTAAAAAACTTAAAATAATATTTAGAATATATAACTAACTTTTCAATAATCAATATAAAAATATATATCAATTCTAAAAAAAAATCAAACAATTTTTAGATTGTTGTGAAAAAAAACTAAAAATGTTCCTTTATGTTTCATATATTAAATAAAAAATTTCTTATTTTCAAAACCAACATTGCATTAAACAATTTTAGTAAAATCCTAAAAAATTACTTATTTTCAAAAACCAAATTCCATTAATTTTTTTTTTTTTAAATAAAAACCTATTCCATGAGTGAAAATTAAAAATTCACATTAAAATCAATATTATACTTAATATTTTTAATAATACATATTTTTATATATATTAAATAATATTTAACATTTAAATTATATTATTATAATATTAAATATATATTTAACATTTAACATTTATTCAATTCTCCTTAACTCCATCAAAATTTGAGTAAGAATGAGTTCTTAAAAATGTTACACCCCAAACCAAATTGAACAAGTTTCACACAAATATTATATATTAAATATGATTACATTGGTATATACATGGGCATTTGAAAATTTTTAATTTTTTTTAATTTTAAATTTTATATATATATAATATATATATTTATATATATATATTATTAAATTAATAAAAGGTTTGAAATATGAATTTTAATTAAAAATATTTTGTTTTAAAAAGTTAAAATTTAAAATTTTTATATGCTTACAAATAATTAATTAAAAATTAGTTAAGTGTTCATTTTTATTTTAAAGAAATAAGTTAAATATTCAAGAATTAGTAGTATTGTGTCACAATGTGAGGGAAAGCTAGCCAACTGTATTTGGTTTTCTTTGAATAATAATGATGAGTCAACTTAGGTGAGTAAATAGTATCCAATAATAACTAAATTATAATAACTTTTCTAACTGTTTTATAAAAAATAACTAACTAAAATTACCAAAAATAACTACAATATACGTTACTTTTTAACTTCTAAAATATTTCATTCCACTAAATATTTAAGTCAAGGTTAAATATTAATAATTAATAATATGATTTATAATTAGTAAAATAAAAAAACACAACTTTCTTACTTTCCTATACAAATAATAAACATGTGAATTTAACCTCTAAAACCCTAAAAACTAAAGCATGCTTTTTCAAAAAATAAAAACAAAAAACATGAAAACTTTTTTCTCGTAACCTCTGAAACCCTAAAAACTAAAGCATGCTTTTTCAAAAAAATAAAAACAAAAAACATGAAAGCTTTTTCCTCGTAACTCGAAGTTCTCTTCGGAGAGATATATTAATTAGATTGGTGATGTCGTTCTTGAATTGGAGTCACTGTTTTCCTCGTTGAACCAACGTCCCTCTTTGCAAATTCCCGACACACTAATTTTCTTATTGTGTACCTCAAGTTCCTTCGCGGCTACAGATGTAGGATAGCGAGCTCCTAGCGAGAGGTGTTGCAAGGGCAGGTGGTGTATTTGACGTAGCCGGTTACTTGGAAGTTTCTCCTGCAGCCCCAACATCTCTTGGTGATTCAAGCAAGCAAGTGATTATTTACATATTTGTGATGCATAAATTAATATAATTTCATAAATGTAACATAAATTTATTGAATAAATTATTTAAGTTATTTTGCATATTTATATGAATAAGAGATTTAAAGAAGTAGAAATTATATAATAGTAAAATTAATTTTGATGGAGCAAGCTATCTATTCTATTAAATTAGTGTAACATAGGATTGCTTCACATGATAATATAGAGTTGTTCATTTTAATTATATATATAGAAGGTAGATATTTAAATTTAGAGTTAAATTA
Source organism: Pinus taeda (assembly GCA_000404065.3). Lineage (NCBI taxonomy): Eukaryota > Viridiplantae > Streptophyta > Pinopsida > Pinales > Pinaceae > Pinus > Pinus taeda. The sequence continues at coordinate 112,560 of APFE031088235.1, read as the reverse complement.
TGTACCATTATTATTATTATCTATTCTGATTTGAATCTTAAATATGTATAATTATTTTAGATTTTAGATTTCTGTTAGGAGGATGAATTACATAGTTAGTTTGGAACGTATACCAAATTTTAATGATAAAATTAATTTGAAAGATATTATTATTTATTTATTATTATTATTATTAGTGGATATTTTTACTGACCAAAACTCATAACTTTGCAGAAGTTTAAAATCGACCATGGAAGAAGTTGATCATGATCCACGCGATGCTTTTATGTTAGACTTGATAAGAAATATGTCCATGGAAGATTACAAAAGCTATGAAAATGAGAAAAATAGAATTATTGAGCATTTCAGAAGGTACAAACCAATTTGTTCCTTCTGCAAGTTGAGAGATGGGTGCAAATTTAGGTTCATGAACAATCCAGAACATTCAAAGACCCTTCAACCCAGATACCAGTGCCATAACTGCAACAAACATTTCACATTACACTGTAATACCCCATCTTCTTCACAAGCAAAGAAACGTAAACATGAAGAGGAAGAGGAAGCGGAAGCGGAAGCGGAAGCAGAAACAGAAAATATTACATTAACTAATCGTAGTAATGTCATTGAATCTTTTGTACATTGGATCTTTTGTATACTTACCTTGTGCAACTCAAAAGAGTAGTCTAGCAAGTTCAGGGCAAGCAAGAGAACATGAAGGAAATGCAATTCTTGGTATCTATGAACATGAGTCCGGCCTTGTCCAAGTTCGGTTTAACCATCCACCAGAATCCTCGGTAGGTAAACTAAATGAAAATAGAAATCTTGAAATCAAGGAAGAAGGGGCATCATTGTTAAATTTGGAAAACGAAACTGGTTTCAAAGAGGAGGAGTTTGGCTTTATGCAATTGCAGGTTAGCCGCCCACCCGCCTCCTAGGTAGATAAACCTGTTGTAGATAAATCTGATGAAAATACAAATCTTCAAATCAATGAAGAAGTGGAATCATGGTTAAATTTGAAAAACAATATTTAAGTTGTGAGACAAATCAAGATAATAGCAGAAGTTTTGCTTCTACTACTTTTGTAATTTGGTGCAATGCCCATATGAAGTGGAATCATGGTTAAATTTGAAAAACAATATTTAAGTTGTGAGACAAATCAAGATAATAGCAGAAGTTTTGCTTCTACTACTTTTGTAATTTGGTGCAATGCCCATATTTGTTGCGAAGAAAAAATACAATTTTATTGAAGATTTCTTTAGGACAATATGGATTTGTAGAGTTGATTCAGTCATACCAATGTATGAGCATGATAGCCACAACCAATTTTGTAGTACAATTTTAAGAAGGAAATCTTAGTAATATTTCAATAAAAATTGTTTTTATTTTCTTTTAATAGAAGTTTTTATATAGCTAATAAGAAAATACGATATTTGGAGAAATTTCGAGAATCTGCAATTGACTTAAAGATGACCAAACGACAAACCTATGCGATATGTTGCATTCTATTACTTTCTTTTATTGTCCTCGCGCCATACAGTGAGGAGTCCGAGGTAGCGAATGCAGTTTCAAAAAGTTTATGTAAGACAATTTGGTTTAATAATAAAATATTTCATATTAATAGTTTTAATTCTTAATTTTTCATAATCTTTTTTGAATAGTAATGTTTATTGGTTTAAATTTTAAATTTCACAGAAAACCTAAATTTTTGAGCGAGGCTGAAGTTCATCATGTAGGGATTTTTTTGGGGACATGGCCTAAAAGATTTAAATTTTTTAAACATGATTTTACTTGCACTATATTACAAGATTTATAAAAAAATTGGTGTTTTAAAAGAATTCAGATTTATAAAAAAATTGATGTTTTAAAA
>APFE031088235.1:93237-110472 GCA_000404065.3 Pinus taeda | reverse complement strand
TATTTAATATAATATTTTCAAATTAAAAATAAGTAAAATCTTTTAAAAGTTGTGAGGGTTAGTTTAATTGGTTGATAATTATTTGACTACTAAGTCTACAAGGCATATATACTCTACTTTTTAGGAGGAAACATAGGCTGTTAAGCATTAGGCCCACTCAAATTGTATTTATTAATTGTTTAAAAAATATATATTTACAAGAGATTTTTCGGCGTAAATCTCTCATAAACCTGATATAGATCACAGAAGCCTCAATTCAATAAATATATATTTAATAAATCTAATCTAATTTTTAATTGTTAATGAAATATTAATGACATAAGTAAATATTTTAAAATCAATTTAAAGAAGTTTTTGGAAAAAAATAAAAATTTATTTTTTAATTGTATTATATAGTATTTTTGTTGTTGGTTATTTAAATATCCAGTGTATGTGTAATTTAGATGTAAAACCATTTACCCAACCTTCAAATTTTAATAGTTTTAAGTAAGGAAAAAAATGTTATAAAGTTTTTTTTAAATATATTTTTTATTATTAATAAATTAATGTTACTTTTTTATTGTTATATGAGATATAAGTGAAAATAAGTAAAGAATTTTAAAATCATTTTAGAGTAGTTTTTTTTTAAGAAAAATAACTATTTTTTAATGTATTATTTATTTATTAGTTTATTTAAATATTAAGTGTATTTAGTGATTTACATGTAGAACAAGTACCCAATTTTCATATTTTTAAGGGAGTTGTCTTTAATGTGACTTTTTGGACTTATCCGGGTGGAAAAATTTGAGGTGAAATCTTGAATTGTGTTATTTAAACCATTTTTTTTTACTGTATATATGGATTGAGCACCCTGAAAAACCCCTAGGGCACTTACATTGTGCAGGGGTTACCCATTAAGCTTGTGATTTCAATAAATTTCTGTGGAATTTTACATAAATTGGACCCAAAAACCCCACCGTAAAAGCTTCTAAAAAGGCAACTCTATTTTTAAGTAAATCAAACATAAAAATAAATTGAAAATCCACCAGATTTAATATTTGTTTCAGTCTCGATATATTAAGAATTATGCAAAAAATAATTTTAAATGTAAAATTACCTATACATCTTTCTACGTACACTAGATCTATTAAAAATATTAAATAAAATTAAAGAGAAAAATAATAATTTTAATACTAATTATTTATTATTATTTTTAAAAATTTATTATAAATTTCCATAATCCTTTAATAATAACATCTAAATCGAGAAGAGGCGAGGGGGAGATGTACTTATCACTTTTTGCAAAGTTCATGACCTAACATTATGTTCCACCACCGAAAGAGTTTCTCAGTTAATTTCCACAAACTCTATGGCAAAGAGTTTGGTCGAAGGGACGTGAAGATTTATAAGTTTAAATGAAGGTCATACCAAACCACTGAGTGGCCTACGAAGTTGTGCCTTCCCTAAATCTACATTCATTTAGTATAGAGAGGCGAGCATCTTGTCTTAGATTAGATTTTAGATTTCGGCCTGGGGAGAGGAAATTTATTGTTGTGCTCAATAGAGGGTCAAGGGTTAGTTCAATTGGTGAAGTCCTCGTCATTAAAACAACTTTGTGATTGACAGGGAAGGGTTCAATTCTCTTGGCACTCAGGCTTAGGCTTCATGGTTGAGCCAGCCAAAAGTGATCCCTTCCATTGGATTTCCCTAGTGCAAATATTCCATAGATCCCTTCATTGGATTTCCCTAGTGCAAATATTCCATAGATCCCTTCCAGTGGATTTTCCTAGTGCAAATATTCCATAGATGTGGCGGTCAACCATCTCACATGTCTTTGAACCACATTAGAGAGAAAAAAAGAAGTCAAATGTTTAAAGTGATTTTTAAATATTTATTTTTATATTATTTAATAAATTTAATGTAATTTTTTATTGTTAAATGAATTATTAATGACAATAAGTAAATAATTTTGAATCATTATTAGGGGTAGTTTTTTTGGGAATAAATAAATGATTTTTTAATTGTATAATTTATTTATGGGTTTATTTAAATATTAAATGTAGTTAGTGATTTAGATGTAAAACAAGTACCCCATCTTCCCACCAACCCACATTCCCATAGAATGTGACAATGCATCCCCTTAAAATCTTATCACTTGTCTTGGAAATTGCACGGGCCAACATTATGTTACACCACCCAATGAGCTAGTCAATTAATTTCTGCAAAGTCTATATGGGAAGGAGGTTGGTAGAAGGTACATGGAAATATGGAAGTTTAAATGAAGCTTGTATTGGGTCACCGTGCAAGCCTACCAAGATGTGCCCTCAGTGAATTTGCATTCAATTGGCACAAAGAGGTGAGCACTTTATCTTAGATTTCGACCTTGGGAGAGGAAATTCATCGTTGTGCTCGATAGAGGTACAATTCATGGGACATTATCTCTGAGATGGGGTTCCTAAATCTCTCTATAGACTGTTGTTTTCTATTAATCATTTTGTAGTGGGAAAATGTTAGTCTTCGTCAAAGAGAGTTTGTCTTCATCCTTGTGTGGATTTGTTGCATATGCCTTTCCATACTTAACTAGCTTATACTTGTTTTCTCTCCTCATGAAAATGACAACAAAATTTGGAATTGAGCCTTCCAATTATTATTTGTTCTTTACCTTTTGAAGGGTTATTTTATACCATTTTGGTCTCTGCTAGATAATTGTCCTTGATTATGAAGATAACTGAATCATTTCGGATCATTATGGAATAAGTTATATTAGTATTTTTTTAATGATTTTTAAAGAAAATATGTTAGGATAAACTTGACTAGGTAAAATAATCATAGTTTTAGGTCAATAAGGATGGTTTCAAGAACATGGTATTCGTGATCTATGGTACTGATCCCATGGATTACAAGTAATTAAGCCTTTAAGATGCTTGAGGAGAGTCCATTGTCATATGCCAAGAGGTGACCTGTGAATGAATGAATGTGCATATTTGAGCAAATGTTATATCACCAACAATGTACAAAATGCAATTTTTATCATTGTCAGGTGCAAAAATTAGTTATGCAAAATTAACAAAGTGTACATAATCGTTGTTGTTGTAAGGGAAGAACTCATTTTTACCATCTAACACATTCATGCATTGTATGGAAACTATGACAATAGACTCCACTTGATATTGTGCAAGCACGTATGGTGACATTTGTCATAATTATATTTAAGAGTTTCTAAGGTTGCTAGCATCAAGGCTACTAGTTGTTCTACTTGAGGGTTGTGCATAATCACTAATAAAACACCAAGTATTGGTTATTCTTAGCGAGGGATTTCAAACATATATCTTTAGAAAAACTTGTAAACATGTATGGCTCATAAAAAATTGGTATCCCAACTAAATTTTATTGGATAATCATCTTTTTAAAGTTACAAAATGTAATTTTTATCATTATTGGGTGCAAAAATTGGTTATGAAAAATTAACAAAAATATATATAACCATTGTTGTTATAAGGGAAAACCCCATTTTTACCATCTAGCACATCCATGCATTGTATAAAACTATGATAATAGACTCCACTTAATAATGTGCAACCATGTATGATGACATTTATCATAATTAAGACTTTCTAAGGTTGCTAGCATTAAGGTTACTAGTTGTTCTACTTGAGGGTTGTGTATAATCACTAATGAAACACCAAAAAGTATTGGCTATTCTTGGTAGGGATTTTAATAAGATGTCTTTACAAGAACTTGTAAACATGTATACCTTGTATTTGGGATGGTTGAAGAGAGTATTTGGAGAAGTACATTTTCAATTTGAGTTTTGATAGACAAATCAAGGGCGACCCAACATTTAAGGAACTATTTCCTCCTAGAAACTTCTTTAGCATCCAAGGAATTACAACGGGTGTTCATTTAGGAAGTTCCTTGCTTCTATCTACTATCACTTGGGATAGTATGTTCCTAAATCAATTCATTGTTATGATATTCCCTCCCCATTGAAATACCATGGTAACGAGTTCTGATATAACCAACATGATGAAATAAATAAGTGGGAGTTGACTTGTAGCTTTGCATGTAAGGGTCAACATTCATATATGCATTAAAGCTCCTAGTGAGGCCCTCTTGAATTAATTTATTTTCATACCTAGAGAAACCATGAGTTAGGATAGACCGAAATCACATGTGCCAAACTTTGGTCACAATTTTACACCTATTATAGCTCTCGAGTGACTACAAAAATCAGTATAAGGTACACAATCATATCCCTCAAATCATCATGAACAAATTACGTTGATGTGATGCATACTCTTGAACAAGTCCTTGTGGCACAACATATATTTACTCCTTTGAAGCAATGGGCATTAGATTGTGAAAGTATTCTTTTAGTTGATCGTTACAGATGCCAATCAAACATTCTAATGTTGATGTTGATGTTTACCCGTATGCATGGGACATGGAATTATGCCTTTTGAATATAATGATTTTGAACACTTCTCTTATCTTAATGTCTTTCAAACATAGAAATAAATTCCAAAAAAAACAAAATATTCTCTTAACTTCTTAAGGTCCAATAAGGCCATTTTTAATATTAGTAGGCATTAATCACTATCATCATCATCATCATATAAATACATTGTGTGTTCCAAACAATGGGCACAACTTTACACCTACTATATCTCTAGAGTGACTATAAAAATAACTAGTAAATAGTCAATATCCCTCAAATCATTATGAACAAATTGCATTGATATGATTCCTAATCTTAGATAAGTCCTTGTTGCACAACCTAATTTTTCTCCTTTGAAGCAACGAGCATTAGATTGTGAAAGTTTTATTTTGGTCAATACTGCCAATCTAACATTGTAATGTTGATTTCGATGTTTAATAGTAAGCATGGTACATGAATTATGCCTTGTGACTATATTGCTTTTTGAGCACTTCTCTTATCTTAATTTCTTTCAAGCATAGAAACAAATTCTAAAAAATCCAAAACAATCTCTTAACTCCTGAAGGTTCCATAGGTCCATTTTCAATCTTAGTAGACATTAATCAATATCATCACCATCATAATAATATAAATATACACTGTTCTTTGTAGTTTAGGATTCATTATGACTAATGGGAGAACATTCCATACAAATGAAAATGACCTCACTCCATTTTGACATTTTGTGCGGTCTTGAACAATTATGAATATTTTTGGCCCACTTATTTATTAAGTCCTAAAGATGTCGATCAAACAAAGAATAAGAAACCAATTGCATCATAGGTTGAACATCATTTGACGAGATTACATTGAGCACACACACTAATGTGTGATTTCTATTAATGATAAGCATCCTATCTCTAAACTAGGGTGAGTTTCCAACAATAATGGATTTATTTTAGCTAAAGTAGAAGCAACCTCGACATTGAACGATGCTTGTAGATGTGTTGGAAATGATAGAAAGACTCAAGTCAAGAGATGATAATTCACACTTCCTTGATGAGGTGTGATGCTTAGTGAAGTTAGTAACTTTAAATTTGATTTTATTGGATCATTAGAAGCAACATTGGCATTTTCATATCACTCATCTAGAGACATCAAGGGAAGATAAATTGCAAATAAAAATTTTTATAGTTGGCACCAGAGTAGGTGTGGATAAGGACATGTAGCACAATGAAATGAACAAAAATTTCCAGTATTCATGGGGTATAATGATTAATCGTCTGTAGTAGAGTGAATTAGTGATATGGAGGAATGAAACATAAAACCAAAATGGCCTATAGATCTATTGTAGAGGACTACGAGGTAAGATCTCTCTTTGCCTGTCAATCTGGTAGTTGACAATGATGTGTATGTTGTGGTGGCTGAAGTGGGATGATATGGGAGTTGGATAGTGTTGGTTTGTAGACAATAACAATAGATATGTATGAAGTCCATGTGAGACATGGGTAAAAGCGGTGGAAGTTAACTGGTCTAGGGTGGCTCTAAGTGGAGAGTTTAGGGTTTATGGCAAGTGGGGTGAACAATAGGAAAATATATCAAATAGGTAGAGTAGGGGGTTGTAGGGAGGAATGGTTATAAGTAGATGGTTTAGGGTTTATGGAAGGTGGGGTGAACAATAGGAATTACATAGCACATAGGTAAAGGAGCGGGTGAATGTAGGGAGGAAGTTGAGGGGTTGTAAATGTGAAAAGCAAAGTGGTAAAATAGTTAAATTAATATGTAAATATGAACTGAATATGTGATAGTTGGGATTGGGATTAGGTAGAAAAATGGGTTGAAAGAGGATGTGTTGTAGGATGTTATAAGTATTATGAAGAGTTAAGAGCACACTAGATCATGTGATATATGAATTAGGTCGTATTGATGTAAATTCAATCTAGTGAAGGTTATGTATGTTAAGAGTGAAACATGCCATGTTAGAAATTGATGCAAGGAATAGATGTCAAGAGCCAAAAAAATAGATTTGAAAATTTGTTCCAATAAACAAACATATTTTACGTTTATAACATTTATATAGTTATAAGAGTAAAATAGAAAATGAGGTTGATTATAGTTGATAGAATCAACAACTATGTGAATTATCTTGATAAAGACTAAGCTAACTTGTTAATAAAGTACTAATAAGCTAACAACCTGGAAATATCCCCCATATCGATTGATCCCAACGGGATTTAGGATATATATCAACATGCTTTTCAAAGTCATTTATTTTATGCTCTTCTAGCCATTAAAAAAAAAATCACACTTTGAAATGAAAAGTGAACACATTCTTTCGTCTTTGAAAACAAGACTGATATAACTAAGATGGCTCAATTGGAACAACCATATCAACATGCTTTTCAAAGTCCCATTTTCACTCTTGCAACCATTCAACAAAAGGGTCATTACGAAAACAACAATGAAAGATTGCATGCTTTTGTCTTTCAAAAATATTCACTCTTTTGTCTTTCCAAAATGTCAAAATTCTTATTTTTAAAGTTAATTACTTATTATTTTATTTAAATTACATCTGTCATTGTATTTTTATATTGAGAATTTCTTATCCCTTTTCCCCTCAAGCATTGCCTTATGAAGTAGTAGTATTGTTTGTCAAGACATTTTTTTACTAGATAACAATGCCAAGGAATTCTATAAAGGCAAAGAACCTCTCTACTTTATGTTTCAAGGTGACACTTGTGGTAACAGGGATAATCCTTAATGATTGATAGACAAAAATAATAAAATAATATTACAAATTTAAATACATCTCGACAAAATATAATAATAATAAAATATTAGAACCAAAGGCCTAAGCAATCACATTTAACTCTTTAGGCAATAGAGAAAGAACAATAAAGATAAAGGAAGGGCGAAACAACATGGGAAGAAAACACAGTGGGCAAAGAAAGTAGGATGGTAAAGGCAGTAAGGGTAGGGAATCGAATAGATAGAAACATAATGTTGGTCAATATGAAAGGGCAGAATTACTTGTCCAATAATTATGGTCCCACATGAATAGGGTAGCTAATTCGAATAGCTAGCATGGGGTACCTCATTGTAGTTAAAATAGTCCCAAAAGTGACAATAGGCATCACCCCAAAGGATCGTGGGTGGAGGATTGGAAAGAAAATGAAAGCATGCTCTCCCTCATTGCTTTATTCATTAGGAGTCATTATCCCATGCTACAAAAACATAAAATTGATTGAACATATTATGCATTAGGAATTCAATCTAGGAATTTAACTCATCTCTTATCTCATAATACTATATGTTAACCTCAGTCATTCAAGATCTGTAAAAGAATCCATCTCATAATACAAATGGACAAGAACAGAGAATATAAATTCTATAATAAATATGGTGAATGCCTCAGTAATCTCCTGGATCTACTAGAATATATAATGGGTGATTGGGGCTTTAATAAAGCTCAGCATCTTGGCCGCTTGCTGGGGGCCCCAGGTGGGGAGGGGCGGGGATCAGGAGGGGCAGGGGAGAGGGGAGGGTCGAGGGTTGGCGAGGGGAAGGGGGTGAGGGAGGGGATGGGGTGGACATGAGAGGAGGACCGAGGGTTTATTTTATTTTTTCTAATAATTTTTTTAATTGTTTTTTTTTAATGTTATTTTTTTACTTGTTTTGATTTTTTTTTTAAAATATGTTTTGATTTTTTTTGTTTTTTTTTAATGGTTTTGATTTTTTTTCTTTTAATTTTACTTTATATTATTATTTTTATAATTTAATTTTTAAAAAATTATTCTTAAATTTTTAATTTAATTTAATTTTTATTTTGTTTATTTAAATTATTTAATTTAAATATTTTATTAATTTAAATATTATTTAATTTATTATTATTATTATTATTATTTTTATTTATTTTTGTAATTATTATTATTATTATTATTATTATTTTTTATTTTATTTTATTTTATTTTATTTTATTTTTTTTTTTTTTTTTTTTTTTTTTTTTTTTCTAAATTAGGTTTTTGTTTTTTATTTGTTTCTTTCACTTCAAAAAAATGGTTTTAGATTTTTATTTTGGTTTTGTTTGTTTTTCTTTAAATTATTTAGATTTTAAGAGAGATTCTTTCGGCGTAAATCACATGATGTTTCGTTTGTCGACGCGTTGTGAACCAACTCGTGTGGTTCATTGTTAGGACAAGTTGAATGAACAGATCTCGCTTTTGCATATTAAATAGATAGCAGAACATTCTAGACCAGGTAATGGTTAGATTCGACCGAGAAACGGCTAGATGACTTAGATAAGGGTTAAAAACTTTATTAAATAAGTCAATATTATTATTAAAATACGAAATGGGTCATTTTATAATTATAAATGACCCTCCATGCTCTTTAAATAGAGATCATGGACCAATTGAGTGTTAAGCCACGGACCAAGTGTTGGTAATACTGAGGAGAGAATGAACCATCGGATCACTTCATGTCTAGAACATATTGTGACCGTCGGATTGCAAGTTACAAAAGTACATAGTAAAGAAACACACTTTACCTAACTCTACACTAGACCAAGTTATACTTAACTATTTCTTATGTGTCGAAATATCCTAACATCCCCCCTTAAGAACAACTTGGGATGGGATTGAAGGATGTACAAATATGACACAATAAGAGAAGGAAGAGCTTGTATCTTGGCTGAAATAGGGATACGCTACCCATTTTGGATGCCACCTACAGTAGTTTGGAAACACATGGGACATTCATCTTTTCTAGTTGTAATTTGACCTTGGCATTGGGATTGTCAATCATTTGCCACTTGTTGAATTAGTTTGCATTGGGATTTACTCTCATTCTTTATATAAATAAGCCCATTGGGATCATAGTTGATCATATTAAAATGAGTTCATATTCTTGGAGAGACTCTACTGCTTTGTGTACTCACATTTTCATCAAAAATAAAGACTTTGGGGTTCATATGTGGTTTTCTTCTTTCATGGATATGGTATGATCTTTCTGATTATGTGGTTATTATTCTATTGGTGATAAATCTATTGTTATTTCCATTTACTTTCATAGATTTTCTAGTGTACAATTATCTTGCACTAGCATTTGGGTTAGAGAAGTATTATAGATTTAGATGCTTTTGTAAATTTTCGGTTAAATTTCTAGAACTTCCTCTTCATTGTGTCATCTAACCCCTATGGATCTAACAATTTACCTTGAATTTGTGTAGAAATATTTTGAATCAAATCTCAAAAGTTAGCGGATGTTTTCAGGTGAACTAGCCCACTCTTTAGCATACAATTGGAAGAACGTACATTAATTTCCAAGGGCTTATCATTTGATTTGTTGTGCATGGGTTTTCTTGGCCTTGGTTTGTGACAAAAATCTATTCACATTTTATTCTCCTTAAATATTTGTGCTTATATGAACATATCTACTAATATAGAGCATATTATTAGCTAAACAAGGAGAGGATTTATACTCTCACTCTTTGATTTAGTTCTTGTAAACCAACCTAGATCTATCTTAACTCTGGATCTATCAAGCTTCGAGAGGGATCAAATATCTAGAGGTGCAAACCTCTTTTTTGAGTGAAAATTTTGAGGAAAGATTTGCACCTCGAGAGATTCGATCCCTTTGGGAGCTTGATAGATCCGAAATTAAGATGGATCTAGGCTTGTTTGATTATTGATTATTAATAATTATAATTAAAAAACATATATATTTTTTTATTTTTTATTTTATATAATTTGACCGAGTCCACCCAAAATGTCAAAAAATAAATTATACATACATACATACATACATATACATATACATATACATATACATATACATATACATATACATATACATATACATATACATATATATATATAACATATTTTGATCATGAAATGAGAGATGGATTTTGGGCATGTGACATTGATGAACCATGGTATTGGTCCATGGTAAAGTGGAGGTGAATATCCATGGTTAAAAGTTTGTTTATATTGTAAGCATTAAGTTTTTGTGTGTTTATCAATGAAATTTAAATGTGGTTACAAAATTATTATTTTAATTTATATGGTAAAATGGATCGTAATTTATAGCTACCATTTATATCTTATATATCTTAATGTGATAGAGGGTTTAACTATATCTCAAAAAAGAGAATGGCTCTGATTTCGCACACCGTTTCGATCCTACAACCTCCGCATGACCATGGATAAGCCTCCTCACTTGATTGCAACTCGACAAACAACCTATTGATCCCCATCCTTCTCTACGGACTTTGCTACAACAACATATCTTGGAGGTTTGAGTGAATATTTCACAGGGACAGGCATCTGTCGGACCCAACTTTCTCTTATAGGTCAGTTGCATCACTATCGGAGGCTGAGATGGATGAAGAGCTTGTAGACTTCTCGGAGGATCCCTATGAATTTGCATCCATCTGAACTGCTCCTCCACATCCGTAAGCAGTTATGGTTTCACCGGCGGTGGAGGACTTATTGGATTCTCTGGTTGACGCACCTAGGGTTTCCCCAATATATTCCCTTGATAACCCTAACCCTCCTGATTTCGACTCCTTTCAGGTGGCTAGTCATGTTTCTATGGGTACCCCGTTCAACTGTTACGATGAAGACCCCTTCCTATTTCCTCATCCAGATTACCCTACTCCTTCCCCTTCCTCGCTCTACTTTCTAGAATCATGTCTAGATCCACAACCTCCAGTGGTCTCCATTGTTGATCCGAGACCCTCTAGGATTTTCTCCTCAGAGCCTTTTGGACTTTCCTCACCGTTTGTTTACCCTCCTCATCCTCCCTCCGTATATGTCCCTCCCTCCTTGGGATGTTTCAAGGTGGCCCTATCCCACAGCCTGATAGCCCTATTGATGTTGCCAGGGCTAGTATATCCTCTGATACCCCATCCATAGAGGTTGTTAACCCGGAAGCTGGAGCCCACAAACAAGGTGTGAAAAAATCCAAGTGTATCAAGGTTAGCAATAAGGGGAGTCAGTTGATTCTTGGAGAGGGGCTACCAATGGCCGAGGTCATCAACACTGCAAACAGGGTACTGGCTGGTCAAGTACGTGGAACGAATTATTCAGCCCCGCATTTGCGGAAATGGATCTTGAATATTTGGGGCTAGATACTGAAGGTATTACCATTGGTTGTTACGATGTCGAAGGGCTGGTTCGCTCTTCAATTCCACATATCAGAAGATGTCGATTGGGTCCTCTCTAAATTTTGGCATATTGAATTGGCACCAGTGTTACTTAAAAGGTGGAGTCCTCTTTTTGATCCTGATTGGGAACAGCTAGGTGCAGGACCCAATTGGGTCAGGCTTCCAGGCTTTCCACTACACCTATGGTCGGAGGATATATTCAAGCGCATTGGAAATGTTCTGGGGACTTACCTCTACCACGAAAAAACCTTCATTGAGATAGGGAAGAAGGAATTTGTTCGTATTCTGGTTCACCTCGTACCCATGAAGGACTGGACGAAAACTTAAAGATCCAGCGAAGGAACACCACCATATTTAAAATGTTGCACTATGAAGGGGTACCATTATGATGCAGGCGCTTCCACAAAGTTGGCCATCTCTACAAGGAGTGGCCCTTGCTCTCTAAGGACCATCCTCCTCTGGCATCTATGTGGCTGAAGTTAGGAAGTTATCCATTGATGGGGTTCTTAGAGCAAGAAATTCCCCTTACTCAGCCCCTTCATGGAGTGGCTCTCTTTCAATTGTCATGGGTTGGTTAGTCCCGCTAAACTTCTATCCCATAGGATACTTATTGATGTTGAGAAGGTGGATGTGATTATATTACAAGTGACACTTGGTGATTGTGACCATATTATCCTTATCCTGGCATCAATTTTATGTTATGAAACCATCTCACAAAAAGATAAAAAAGATAGATCAACAACTTCAAAATCAGCCTCTTCAAGGGGGCAACCTCCTTTACATTACACAAATGAAAAATTCTTAGATGATACAATTGACAATACCTCATTTCTATATATAGGAGTCTAAGGGGACCCAATACAATTCGAGCCTACATAAAAATAATATTGTAAGGGAACAACAATAACAATAGTGGGCTTCTATGGGGCATAATAATAACATGGGGACTATATGGGCACAATAATACAATAAGGGGGTTGAACTAATAAAAATAAGAGGTTACACTAGTAGCATATGGACCTAACATGCCCCTTTCCTTCAAAAATTGTTTTCCTCAAGGCTTGAGTAGTTTTGGATGCTTCTGTATAAAATTCTCATCCTCCCATATGGAATCTTCAGCGGGTAAATTCTCCAACTTGATGAGATACTCTAAAATTAATCGATTTCGTAGCTGTCGATTTCTTATTTTTGTGACTGCTTCCGGTTCCAATATGATTTTTCCTTCCTCATCAAGTTTTGGCAATATTGTTTGAACTAGGATCTTTTGTAGAAATTCCCACCTGTAGATCACCTAATAATGCAATATACTAAAGCGAAATACTTGATCTACTTCTACAACCAATTTAGCGGAAGCTAAATCGAACATGAGAAACATCAATAAGAACACATATAGCTGAGAAGAAGGAATCAATCACACATAACACAGAAGAAATATCCAGAGGAAAGCACCAGCCTAAAACCCCATCTTTGTATTATCATACAAGTGGAAATATAGCCAGTATTACAAAATGAATCAGCTCAAAAGCTATCTTGCTCTCTCTGCAATACCTCTGCTGCTCATAGATAATCAAAGGCCTCTATCTAACCTCTACTCTACCCTCCAAGCCTCCTATTTCTTTGCGCAATTTTTATTGGGGTCCAGTGCAGCTACTTGTGTGAATTGGCCTCTTCACACACTCACTAACCTTTGATCCAACTACACAGTCCTGAAGGAGATAAATCCTCATCATGGATGAGCTTTCTTTATAGGAAAAATATTCATCCAACTGATAGTACACTGTCCCTTCTTTGAACTCAACTGGGTCTCTGTCTGAACTGACATGCATGAGTTATTCATGAGAGAATCTTCAGTTATCTGAAGTGCAACAGTTATATGCTAGCATGCATTAACTAACTGAACTTACTTAATTTAAACAATCTGTTTAAATAAAATATAACTAGACTTGACTCAGTTAACTGAGCCAACTAACTACTCAAATTAGAACTCATCCTTATCTTTTTAACTAATGGATAAATTCCTCAATTAATAGATAAAATGTTGCATGTCCTCACATAGACTTCATGTTTGATTTTTCACAACTAATTAACTCATGGAGAATTAATTAATTTATTTTCAAACAACTTTTAAGTTCAAATTCGAATTTTAATTCCTATGTTTAGTCCAGGGACTAACTAAAATAGGAATCCATCCTGAACTGCTAAAAATAGAATGTTATTTTTAGCACTTCCATTTTTCATTCCCTATTGCTCAATCTAGCACTGGTACCCAAACTGCTATTTTTAGCACTTCTATTTTTTGAATTTCTTGTTGCCATTTTCAACACTCCCTCTCAACAAAAAAGGCATTCAACTCGAACCCGATCCTGTACCTTTGGAATGTTCTACATGCAACACTTCTACCAAGTGTGGTTGCTCCGGCAACTCAAGAAACAAAAAAACTACCAACTGACCTCTCTGTCGAGCTAGAAACATACTCTAATGCTGAAGCTCTACCTGCTACTAACAAGTGCTCCTTCTCTGACCTCTGAGCTGCTGCAACACTCCATGCATCTTGCACTATTGCACACCTGTCCGTGCCATCCTGCACTGGTGCAACACTCTTGTGCCTCTCGCATTGTTACAGCCTACTAGCTCTACATTGTCTTGGGACTCCTGCACTGTAGCTCTCTCTGTCTCTCCATTTGCATCTATCTCTACCCACTCAGTAATTCTTACTACTCCTCGTCGAGGCTCCCATAGCAAGGTCTAATCCAAGAGGCTAGGGTACCTTGAGGATCCTGCCCCTATTTCAGCCTTCTTGGGACTATCATGTCACATTGCCCCACCTCCCCCCTAGAGGTATGGCTGCATGTGATCCCTTTGCCCACTTGGCTTGAAATTTCCCCTAGTGGAGGTCTCTGCATGAGTGGATGCCTCCACTCCGTCTCCTCTCAGCTTCTCCAGTTGTGGCTGCTCCACAACCTCCTGAAGTTGCTTCACCAATTGTGGCTCCTTCACAATTGTCTGAGACTTCTTCTGGTGCTGCATGTTGAGAGGTAATTTACTCTCCCTCTCAACCACCAAGTATCTAACCTTTGCCTTGCTCCTCAAGGCTTAACATGCATCTTGTACCTCAAGTGCATACAGGTTCTTGGCTAGCACACCAATTTGTTTCATATTTCCCGCGGTCATGAAATTTTCTAGAAAAAGAGCTGATTTTAAATCAGCGATATCTCCCTCATCCAAACTCCAATTCAACCGATTTTTATTTTTTATTTTTATTTTGGGTATTTTTCCGCAAGGAATCCAGATTTGCTATTTGTTTCTAGAAATTTTGCACAAAAATTTTCATATATGCTCTGAAAACTTGCGGCCCAAAACTCAAAACTTCGAAATCTCCTCTAGTATATTGTTCTCTGCTTTAATCACCTTTGCTCTGATACCATGTAGAAATTTTTCTACAAAACCTCTCTTCGATACCATGTAGAAATTCCCACCTGTAGATCACCTGATAATGCAATATACTAAAACAAAATACTTTATATACTTCTACAACCAATTTAGCGAAAGCTTAATCGAACATGGGCAACATCAATAAGAACAAATATAACTGATAAGAAGAAATAAATCGCACATAACACAGAAGAAATATCGAGGGGGAAATCACCAGCCTAAAACGCCATCTTTGTATTATCATACAAGTGGAAATATAGCCAGTATTACAAAAAGAATCAGCTCAAAAGATATCATGCTCCCTCTGCAATACCTCTGCTGCTCATAGACAGTCAAAGGCCTCTATCTAACCTTTGTTCTTCCCTCCAAGCCTCCTATTTCTTTGCGCAATTTTGATTGGGGTCCAGTGCAGCCACTTGTGTGAATTGGCCTCTTCACACACTCA
Organism: Pinus taeda; assembly: GCA_000404065.3. NCBI lineage: Eukaryota > Viridiplantae > Streptophyta > Pinopsida > Pinales > Pinaceae > Pinus > Pinus taeda. The sequence continues at coordinate 95,031 of APFE031088235.1, read as the reverse complement.
CTAACCTCTGATCCAACTATGCAGTCCTGAAGGAGATAAATCCTCATCATGGATGAGCTTCCTTTATAGGAAAAATATCCAGCCAACTGATAGTACATTGTCCCTTCTCTGATCTCAACTGGGCCTCTATCTGAACAGACATGCATGAGTTATTCATGAGAGAATCTTCAGTTATCTGAAGTGCAACAGTTATATGCTAGCATGCATTAACTAACTGAACTTACTTAATTTAAACAAACTGTTTAAATCAAATATAAATGGACTTGACTCAACTAATTGAGCCAACTAATTACTACTCAAATTAGAACTCATCCTTATCTCTTTAACTGATGGATAAATTCCTCAATTAATAGATAAACTGTTGTGTGTCCTCACATAGAATTCATGTTTGATTTTGCACAACTAATTAACTCATGGAGAATTAATTAATTTATTTTCAAACAGCTGTTAAGTTCAAATTCAAATTTCACTTCCTATGTTTAGTCCAGGGACTGACTAAAATAGGAATCCATCCTGAACTACTAAAAATATAATGTGGTTTTTAGCACTTCCATTTTTCATTCCCTGTTGCTCAATCCAGCACTGGTACCCAAACTGCTATTTATAATAGTGCTATTTTTAGCATTTCTTGTTGCCATTTTCAACATCTATTCACCTATAACCTTCTTTAAGCATGAAACATGGAAAACTGGGTGCACTCAAGAAGATGTAGGAAGCTCTAATTTGTTTTCCATAGTACCAATCTTTTGTAACACCTTGTATGGACCATAATAATTTGGTGATAATTTATTATCCTTCTTAGCTTTCTTGAGGGACATTTGTTTGTATGGTTGTAGTCTTAGAAATACCCCATCAGCTACAACAAAACTTATTTTGTTGCGATGTTGATATGCCTGTTGTTTCATTCTACTCTACGCTAAAGTGAGATTATCCTTTAAGAGTTTGAGAACTTCTTGTTTATTCTTGATGTGGTCTTCCACTACTTGAACCTTAGAATTTTCTTTTAAAGATGATTTGATGGACGATGGATGATATCCATAAAGTGCCATAAATGGGGTCATTTTTGCTGCAGTATGGAAGTAAGTGTTATACCACCATTCAGCCAGAGGCAACCACTTGACCCATTATGTCTATTTATCATATACAATGCAATGAAGATATTATTCCAAACACTTGTTCACTATCTCAGTTTTCCCATCAGATTGAGGATGATAAGATGAGTTATGAGCTAACTGAGTGCCCAAATATTCCACCACTTGTACTCCAAAGTAACATTTGGAGCTTTTTTCATATAATCCTTTCTCCTCCAATAGTTTGAGAATCCTACAACATGTTGAACATGATCCTTCTAATACTTACTGTAGATTAGTATATCATCAAAAAATACTAGCACAAATTTTCTAAGGAATGGTTTGAAAATGGAATTCATCAAACCTTGAAATGTAGAAGGTGAATTGGTAAGGCCAAAATGCATGACCAAAAATTCATAATGACCCTCATGAGTTCTAAATTTTGTTTTTGGAATGCCTTCAATCTTCATTCTGATTTGATGATGTCCTAAATGAAGATCCAACTTGGTGAAGTAAATTTCTCCATGTAATTCATCCGATAATCCATCAATGACAGGAATAGGAAATTTATCTTTAATAGTAAGCTTGTTGAACTCCCTATAATCTGGACACATGCGACATGATCCATCCTTCTTGTGTACCAATATCACTGGAGCAGAGAAAGAACTTTGACTAGGTTGAATTATACCAACCTCTATCATTTCTACAACCATACGTTCAATTC
>APFE031088235.1:0-76630 GCA_000404065.3 Pinus taeda | reverse complement strand
AAATAACAATAGAGGGATTCTATGGGGCACAATAATAACAATATGGGGATAATAGGGGCACAACAATATTAATAAGGGATGCAACTACAATAGTAATGGGGTAATCACTAGTATTAAAGGGACCCAACACAACACTTCCCTGATTTTGGTGATGATTCATTTTTGACTGATATATCTTGCTACACATCAAAATTGTATATTTTTTTATTATCTCTTGTATATTATCGTGGATATCAGGTTACAATCATGTAACAAACTCTTTTCTATGTATGTGGCTTGCCACGAGATTTTGATATATGCTTCTTGTGAATCATCTACAACATGTAATTTTCAGATATATAATGAAAGCTGCGATTTTTCCTGAGGAGGAAATATCTCAAAAGTAATTATAATATTTTTTCTTTTAGATTTAATTAAAAATTATTATAAATTAAATTCAAATAAAAATATTTTGATTGTGAAATGAGAGATGGTTTTTGAACATGTGGTATTGATGAACCATTATATTCGCCCATGATATTGTACTAAAGCCTATTTACAAGTAATAATATCTATGGTAAAGTTGGTGTGAATATCCATGGTTAAAAATATTGTTATATGGTAAGTTTATTGTAAGTATTTAAGTTTTTATGTGCTTACTAATTAAATTTAAATATGGCTACAAATTCATTATGTTAATTTATAAGGTAAAATGGATCTTACCTTATAGTTACTATTTATATGTTATACATTTTAATGTGATATGCATATTATTATTTTATTTTATCTAAAAAGTTATTTGTAAACAAAATTACAGTATAAAAAATTAAATTTTATTAGTTTTATTAGCCTTAATTTTTTTTAGATACTACAACATGTCTCTCGTAGTGGATTCTATATTACTCTAAATCTTTTATCAAATTTTTATAAATATTTTACATCTTATAAATTCAACATATTAAGTCGACATGTCGACAAAATTTCTTACATTACACCTACATATCTACCCTATACTCGGTTGTAGAGCACCTCTCGGCGTAATAAGTTGTAGATAATTTTGCATTATTATCATGTTATCATCCACTAATCCTTGAATTCATTTTGCATAAATATAATATCTTATCTAAGGGGTTTCTATCTCACAATTTGGGCAGGGACTTTAGAGCATAAGGCTGAAAACTATCTTCAATATTTTTTAGGCTACCAACTGCTTATTGCAACAAGAAAACTCTCATTTGTGACCTTTTGGAGGCCTCATTCCTGCCTATCCATGAGCCCTTGAGGGTTTCTCTTTCTCCCTAGTCATGAGCATAAAGTGTTTTTGTGATCTTTGTCAAAACAATGAGCAGAAAAGAGGCTCATCTTCTCTCTCTCATAGACTTCTTCACTCTACAAGGTTGGGGCTATTGTAAATGAATTTCCTTTATAAAAACAAAAAACAAAACAAAATTGTATTGAGGAGTTTATGTGCCTCATTGCCATAAGATCGTAAAATCTCTTCATTGTTTTCTTAAGGAAAAAGCTCTCTATTTGCAAAGGTCAATATCATTGTAAAGTCTTTCTTGAGGACTTGAGCCCTTCTCACTATCAAGGGGACTCTTTCTCTGTAATATCTTAATAATAAAGCAACCTTATTTCTTGAGGGAGCTTGGGAGCTTTCCCATGGTATCCCACCTCCTTATTTAAAAAGGAGGATTCTTCTTTTGACTTGTTAGTTGAGTTTAGTTTAGATCTAATTGTTAACTTTCTCTTGGTTGTAATTAGAATAGTTTCATCTTCATTGTCTTTGGATCTAATCTTTTGCATCCTTGTGTAATTTTCTATATGATTTCATTGCTTTTGAGTAACTCACATTTCATCTAATTTTTATATTTTCTTATTAGCATCTCATTTGCTTATATTTACTTGTGTTTTGTAATATTACTCACACTAGGTTTAATTTTCATATTATATTATAAGTGAAGATACATTTTGTAGAGATGACCTCAAGAAACGAGGCAGAGAGGACAGGAGCGAGGGTTTTGAACAGGGAGCAAAGGGTGCGAGCTGGTAACAATGGAGGGGCAAGGAGGGGGGAGCTCCACTCCCTCCTACAGTCAAGTAGTAGTGAACAGAAATAAGGAGGCAGGTCTGAATCGATACAAAAAGCCAATGGAGGTAGAAATGGGAAAAATAAGTAAAAAAATGTCGGAAAGCAGCGTACATCATGAATAGGAGGACAGACATGAGGAAGTCAGAAAAGGGAAGAAGTTGTCAGAGAACTGAGCAAAAGATTGTGATTGGACAGTGTAAACCTAGGTCAACTATCAAACCCCAAGTTGCCCTAAGTGATCCAGCGCTACAAGCACATAGAGATCACATGGCGACATATGCGGTCATTTGCAAATTTATGGGGATATGGCCAATGAAGAAGGCTTTGTACACTTGGATAAGGAATTATTGGAAGTCAAAGGGAGAAATAACCCTTCATCTTGGGTCCAAGGGTTTCTTCACAGTGGTTTTCACAAACCTAAAAGATAAAGACAGAGTGTTCGAAGGGGGGCCATACTTCTATGCTATTGCAGGACTTTACATGCGACCATGGGTGATGAATTTTGTCCTGGAGCGAAAAACATTCACCTCGGTACCGGTATGGATTAGACTCTACTCCCTACCTTTAGATTATTGGCTACCAGAATCCTTAAAAGCCATAGGCAATAAATTAGGTCATTTTATAAAAATATCAGATGCGACTCTACGAGGAAAATACATCTCCTTTGCCCGTATATGCATAGAGATGGACCTATTAGGGGCACTTCCGGATGAAGTCATTCAAGAAGTTTATGTTGAATAATGGGTGTAGGCGGTGGACTATGAAAATGTCCCATTCAGATGTCGCAGATGTCATGAGCACGGGCACCTCTTTAGAGACTGTCCATTAAACAAAATGGAGAACAGTAATAAAACCAAAATGAGCAAAGATCTCGAAGGCTTTACCAAGTTGGGAGTCAAATGGAAAGGAGGGAAAAGGTACCAGAAGAAAACTAGTGAGGATAAGCAACCAAGTCACAACAGCTTCAAGATTTTAGAAGAAGAAGGTGGGAACAAGGGGACGGAATAGGTACTAGAGGATAATCCTGCAAAGAAGGAAAAAGATGATAGCATGGAGGAAATAAATGCAAACAACAAACTGAAGGAGGATCTGCCAAGCACCATGGAACTTGAAAAAGGCCATGAGATTACCCCAAGCGAGGTTGGAACGGAGGACCATGATCTACAAGAAATTCTTGAAAGGGAGAATCTCAATCTAGAAAAGTTCCTGGAGCAAGGCACCACCAAAGGGGTAGATTCTCTATCACAAGAGTTTGATAGAGTGCAACAACTCTTCCTATGGAGATCTCAAACAAAGGGCGTTGGAGTCAAAATAAATCACGATAGCCAGGAAAATGGAGGGGTGAAAACGATGGAGGTAACACAGGGACACTCGTTCAAAAAGCCAGGCAGGGAAAAAGGAAAAGACAGAATGAGCTGCTGACAGAGTGTGGGAAACTCATATGATAAACTCAAGTAAGATGAAAGATCTTACTAGTTACTCATTTACAAATCATTCTTAATGAAACTCACAACCTGGAATATTAGGGGTCTAGGAAGTAAAAGGAAACAAAGGAATCTTAGCAATAGGATAAAAGAGGAAAAACCTGATATGGTATTTATCCAGGAAACAAAATGCTTTATAGAAAAAATAAGAGAGATGCATAGCAAATGGCTAATCAAGTATGAATATCTAGAAGTTAAAGAAGACAACACAGCAGGAGGGATTCTAACACTTTGGAACCCCCAGAAACTAGAAATCCTGGATGTTGAAGCATCCAGGAACTACCTTTCAATGGTGATCCAACATTTGGGTGACAAGGAAGTCTATTTCATCCCAAATTTCTACGGTCCACAAAGACTAGAAGACAAACTCAGGCTTCTTATTTCTGTAGAGGAGCTTAGAGAGAGATATCTTGTCATGCCCTAGATTCTGGGAGGGGACTTTAATATGATCAGATCTCTTTCAGGATATAAAAAAAAAAAAAAAAAAAAAAAAGAAGAAAGAAAGAAAAAAAGTGGTACCAGAACACTAGGCAGAGATTCTATTTCCTTCCAGCACTTCCTAAACGACATGAAGCTAGTTGGAAACAGCCTTGAGATGTCTGCATTCACCCTCCCTTTTGGAGGCTCGGATCACTAGCCTATCCAACTGGAAGCCTCTTTTATAGGCACTCCGAGAAACAGACCTTTCAGGTTTGAAAATGTTTGGCTCACCCACCCTGACTTCACCAGCAATATTGGAATATGGTGGGTGGAAGATATACCCGTCTAGGGAACGAATATGTTCCTTCTACATCAAAGACTAAAACATATCAAACGCAAGCTCAAAGATTGGAACAAAAATGAGTTTGGCAATATTTTCAAAGCCAAAAAAGAAGTGGAGCAGAAATTGCAGGGCATCAATCAGATCCTCATAACAGATGGCTTTACCTAGGAAAGGAAATTACAAGCTGACTCTCTTCAACAGGAATGGGAGGACAGATGCCAACAAGAGGAGATTTTCTCGAGACATAAATCAAGAGTGCAATGGCTTAAGGAAGGGGAAAGAAATACCAAAATTTTTCATAAGTCAACTGTGGAGCACAGGGCTCATAACAGGATTTCAAAACTCAAAGATACTCAAGGAAATTAGCGCAGCACCAAATAGAATATGCTCTGCTACAACATTTCCAAAGCATAGTAGAGGAACCTCTCATAGACAAATCAAATTTCATCAGAAACTTCACAAAGCACATTCCAAAGCTTGTAACTAGAGAAGACAATTACAATCTGAACAGGCTTGTGACTGAAGAGAAGGTCAGTGAGGTCATTAAAGAGATGCAAAATGGGAAAGCTCTAGGCCCGGATGGGTTCAATGTAGACTTCTTCAAAGCATGCTGGGAAATAGTCAAACAAGATATCCTTGATGTGGTGGAGGACTCAAGGAAATCCAAAAATGTTTTGAGGGCCCTTAATGCCTCTTTCATAACTCTGATTCCAAAGTAGGAAAAAGCTATGAAACCAGAAAAATTCAGACCCATAGCTTTATGCAATGTGGTGTACAAAATTATATCCAAAGTAATTGCAAACAGGCTCAAGCCACTTCTTCCAACTCTGGTGTCTGAGGAGCAAACTAGATATGTGGAAGGAAGACAAATTCTAAATAACATCATTCAAGCACACGAGGTGGTTCATTCTCTCAAGAGTAATAAGAAAGCAGGTATGATCATACAACTTGACCTAGCGAAAGCTTATGATAAGCTAATATGGGCTTATATCAGGGAAGTACTAAAAGCGTATGGCTTTCAGCACAACTGGATAAGATGGATAATGGCCCTTGTTAGCACAACTAGTTTTTCATTACTACTTAATGGCTCACCATCCAGACCCTTTAGGCCTTCGAGAGGCCTCAAACAAGGAGATCCTCTCTCCCCCTTCCTCTTTATTCTGATGGTGGAAGGTTTAGGCAAGGCGATCAAATCAGCCAAGGTAGAAGGAAAAATCCAGGGTCTCAAACTCACCTAGAATGGAGATGCCTTGACTCACCAACAGTTTGTGGATGACACTATGCTACAAGGTACACTGATGGTCAAGGAAGCTAAAGCTTTCAAACAAATCCTGAATGACTTTGCCATGGCTGCTGGAATAAAGGTAAGCCTTGCCAAATCCAAGATTTTATTTTTTAATACTGATATTGCTATTCATAGAAACCTCAATTGAATTCTTGGCTTCCAAAGAGAACAGATACCCTCCAAATATTTGGGAATACCTCTAACGGACAAACCTCTGAGAAAGGAGGTTTGGGAACCAGTAATCAATAAACTCCAGGACAAAGTCAGGAGATGGACAAGCAGATCTTTGAATGTAGCGGGAAGGCTAGTGCTAATAAAATTTTTCCTACAAACTGTTCCCATCTTCATGTTATCAGCTCTTCCTGCTCCTAAAGGAGTTTTGCAACTCATCCGAAATATCCAAAGGGAATTTCTCTGGGGCAAAAGGGAAGAGAAAAAGAAATGGGCTTTGGTCGCATGGGATAAGATCTGTAAACCTAAGAACCATGGAGGACTGGGACTTCATGACCCTGAAACCCTACGCAAATTTTTAGGTGCAAAACTATGGTGGAGATGGCTAAAGTAATCGATAACCTTGTGGACCAAGATCTAGAAACAAAAGTATGCAAATAATTAGCAAGAAAGAGATCACATTTGAATGTTTGGACTCATCAAGGGTTCCCACATCTGGAACAATGCCTGGGAGAATAGATCAATTGTACAGAAGCACAGTTTCTGGGAGATCGGAGATGGTAACCTAGCTTGGTTTTGGGAGGACAACTGGCAGCAGGAACCTAACCTGTTAAGAGAAGAACTAGATGATCTCAAGAATGACACTGATAGTAAAGGTCTACTCAGGGTAAGTGATTTATGGGATCAGGCGAGGAGCAAAGACAAATGGAGAACCTGGAAGGATCTGACATACAGTGAAGAGACCCCTTTGAAAGCCCAGGTTGATGCTCTTGTTGAGATATTGAAACGGAGAAAGATTTTTACATCAACATTGTCTGACCAACTTAGATGGGGAAGAAACAATGAGGTAACTTCAACCTCAAAGAATCCAAGAGAGTGGCACTTGGGCTCGACTTTTCTAACCTTGAGAAGGCATGGAAGAAACTACGGCAGAGCCCGCACTGGATGAAAATCAAACTATTCATGTGGTTGGTGCAACATAAAAAAATCCTGACTTGGGAAAACATTCAGAAAAGAGGTGTAGCCGGTCCATCTAGATGCCATTTGTGTGAACCATAAGAAGAAACTATGGAAAAATCCTGACTTGGGAAAACATTCAGAAAAGAGGTGTAGCCGGTCCATCTAGATGCCATTTGTGTGAATCACAAGAAGAAACTATGGATCACCTTCTGAACCTCTGCCATTTCACCTCTTCCTAGTGGAATTGGGTAGCTTCAATCTTAAGACAAATGGATAAGGACAACTTCAGTATCACTGACACTTTGAAGAACTGGAGGAAAAACTTCTCATATAATGAGATAATCAACAAAGCTTGGGCTCTGGTTCCAAGTTTTTTAATCTGGAATGTCTGGAAAGAACGCAACAATAGGATTTTCAAGAAAAAAATTGGCTCATCCCATAGCATCATAGCTCAGATCATTAGACAGCTCAAAGAGACTGTGGGAACACTCATTAAAAAACCCCCTGAGAACCCACCCAAGGCCATGATGCCCAAATACTATTGCATTTGGGTCTACAGCTGCCTTTCCCCGTGAGAATAAGCAAGATTGTAAGGCATACAATAATGGAGAAGGACTTCTTTTAACCTCCTCCCCCAGGTTTTTTGAAATTTAATATAGATGGTACCTCTAAAGGAAATCCCAAGGCAACTGGTTATGGTGGAGTCATAAGAGATGAGCAGGGTAAGATAAAAGTTATCTTTCATAGTCATTTGGGGAAGGCAACCAACAATATGGCAGAGCTCATGGCCTTAGAGCAATGCTTGGAAATCTTGATGGAAACAAATTTACATAATGCCATCATTGAGGCTGATTCCGGATTGATAATCAATTCAGTCAAGAAGATATGCAATGGTATTGCTCCAGAAAGAGTGTCGAAACACTGGAGGATACTGCAGGTCTACCAATGCATACAATCACACCTAAGAACACTGAGAACCCTCAATTTTGTTCATGTGCAAAGAACAACCAATAGATTAGCTAATCCTCTGGCGAACGAAGGAGTACTCTATTCAAGAGACAATTGAAGATATGAAGGGATGATGATGCAAGAATGGAAATTGCATGAAGATTGTCTAAATCAGGCTATCGAAGACAGGGAGCACTTTCAAGATATGATAAATAAGAAGAGAGAGGACCAATGGAATCAGCAGGTAGTGGACCAAGCCTAGGGAAGGAGCGAGTGATAGAATGCAAGCAAGTTGGCAGGAGGCGGAATTGTGCATTTCAAGCGTATTTATGTATGTAGGATACCTTTTCAAACGGACCCGAAAGATTATAGAGCAGAACCTATTTAATCTTTGGGCCCGAAAGAAACTGGAAAGAGTGTGCATGTTGACAAGATCACCAAGTATCTCTTTCATCCCATGGATTTCGGGAGGTAAACAACACATTTGTTAGCTCTCATTTCAGACAAATTTTATTGTATGGTGATTTAGTAATACTTCGGGTCCGTATGTCAGGCTAAAGCATGAGCAAGTTGGAGTCATCACTTTTTAGCTCCCCCATCTTATGGATTTCAAGTGAAGAACTTGATCGAAGGTTAATACTTCAATCGGACCCGAAATTGTTTAGGGCGGTGGCTTATAATTAATTTCGGGTCCGTATGTTGGCATATTATATGGACAAGGTTTTGTCCAAAAATCATTCAGGGACGTTGGATCGTAGAGGGTGGAATCGAACGGTCTTCAAGTGGGGACGATAAGCGAAGGTTAAAGATGTGCTTGGGTAATGTATTGGGCCTTCGGATTTTTGGGCCCGCCCTCATGGGCATCTGGTTTTTATGTGGCTTGAGAGGGGATTCCCTCATCTCCTCCTCCTGCTTCGTTAAGCAAGTTTCGGTTCGCTAGATTTACTGAGCGACGCCCAGAAGGCAGACAATTTTTGGGTGTCATTTTGTACTCTTTGTACTTTTTTCACTCTTTGGAATTAGGTTCGGGATTCTGATATCCCAGTTGTCTATTTTTGTTTTACATAACTGATGCTGCGGTGCTCGGCTCTGACAAAGTAGTGTACAATATGTATTTTGTTTAAGTTTAATGGAAATTACCACTCTCACTTAATCAAAAAAAGAAGATACATTTTGTAGAGCACTTTCAATTTGTTATGGTAATTGGAATTGTGGGCTAATTCATCTATTTGCAAGCTTTACTTTATACTTGTACTTGTCTATTATCTAGAATTTTCCATTTGAAGTACAATCATTCTTTTCTTGCAAGTTATATCTCAAATCTTATTTCTCATATTTTCAATTATTTCTTGTACTAACACTTGTCTTGCAGCAATTTCCTTTTGTTGTGACTTGAATTATCATTTCATTTTGCAAGTATTATTTCCTTATTGAGCATTGTTTTAAGGCATTGGATTATCACTACTATCTTGTCATTTTCATATTGATCTTATTGGAATCCATCTCGGTGATATTTACATTGCTCATTTAAATAATCATACTTGCGAAATAATCCTTAAATTCAAATTACATAGAAGTAATTGCCTTGTCTTTAGACTCCTAGAATTCATTGTTTTCAACAAGTCTTTCCTTTAGAAACCTTCTTTAGGGTCCACCCCCCTTGAATTTGGCTAAGAGAGATCCTAGATGGAGAGATTCGAGATTAGGTGACAACCCCTTCTTTGAACTTTGCCACCAAGGCCATACCTATTGGGGTTGAGGATTTTTCCCACATTAACTTAGGTGTGCAAGCGAGATGACAACATTTTTTAGCATCGTTGTCGACGAAAAGTCCTCTTATACCTGGAATATGACTAACTTTTGGTTCTTGCATTTTGGATTTTTAGAGTTAGATTCTTGTTCAAGTGGCGACTCCAGTTGTTTCATTTTTTGAGAGAATTTCTGCTCGAAATTGTCTTCTCATAGACTTCTTGCTAATATTGGATAGAAGCCTCTCTCTACTATCCATTTTCTCTTTCAAGTTCAAGTGAACATGACATCATGTCTGACTTGTTTACCCCTTGTGATTTTACTAACATTAATAGTTATTTGAATGATATTCTAAAAGAAGCCATTGAAGAGTTGCCTAGTTTTCTAGGTAACAATGCCATTATTACTGAAACTCACCTTAGGAATTGCAACCTTTGTGTGAGCAAATGGTGCCATGATATTAACCATGAGGACGTTAAAATGGGACTTTTCATATTTTCATTAGATGGTGATGCTTTGGATTGGTTCATAGTATCTGCTAGCATTTTCGATTCTCTAGAATCAATCATTGATGCCTTTGAATAAAAATATGGAGATAAATATAGATTGAAGCAAAAGCTCAAGCAAATGATAATGATAAGGATATCATCCAGTTGACTCAAATTATTAAGGATATGAAACTCGACCAACCTCAACTCATTAAGGCCATGGAGGTAAATCATGCACAAGCAATAAAAGCCATGGAAGTCAATCATTCTAATCAGATAACCTCTATTCAAAATCAGTTGATTACAATCAAAGTAGACCATGCTCAAGTAATTAAGAACATGGAACTCAATCAAACAAGATTAATAGCAAATCATGCAAAGGAAATGAGTACCATGGAGGTTAATCATTCTAGTCAAATGGTCACTCTTCAAAACAGGTTGCTCATTATGGAATAAAAACAAGTACAATTAATCAACAACATGGAAACAAATCATGTGAAGGAAATAAGTGTTATGAAGGTTGTTAAAGTCACATGGAATGTAAACAACAAATATGGATGACAAACATTGAATACATTATTATTGACATGATATGCATTTATAGTACATTTGTGTGACCGTTGGGTTCCACATCCCAAGGTCTCTTGGATTCTTATGGCTGTTCACATTCTACACCAACCCATAGAGGATTAGGGGTCCAACATTCCCCCCCTTAGTCCGAAGGGGTATGTATGAGTCCAAAAAGAGAGTTGTAATACAAAATGTGAAAAAATGCATGGCAGTAGTAGGTTAAATGTGCTCTCTGAAATGTTGGTATAAAGGGAGGTGGTTTAAGGATGACCACCAACACTGGAATGCTTAGTGCAGTTCCCGAAACTCTTCCAAGTCTAGCATGAAGCTCAAGTCTTCTGCTAGAGGAAGTGCTCCTGATGTTTTGGAGAGGAAAACCTTCAACCATGAAAGGGAGGTCTCACCCGGCATAAAAGGGAGAACCTCAACCTGAAAAGGGAGGTCTGAACTTGTGATGGTTTAAAGATGACCAACAACTTTGGAATGCTTAATGCAATTCCTGGAACTCTTCCAAAACTAGCAAGAAGCTAAAGTATTCTGTTAGAGGAAGTGTCCCCAATTCTTTGAAGAGGTGTTACCAATTGAAGGCATGCTTAGGGGCATCTTTGTCTCAGGCTACAACTCTGAATTTGGTATGGCAGGTTGTGGCTCAGGCTCGCTTGATGTGGTTTTAAAGCTTGTAGATGGCCATCACTTCCCCCCTGTCAGATACAAGGTGAGAAGACGAAGTGATCTCAACTGTAAGATTTTTCAATATTCAAGAACAAATCATGTTGTATGATCGAAATATCTTCTTGGTTGTTGAAGACCATTGCCAAGAAGCGATCCATCCAAGATGAATCTTTTTTCTTGCAGGAGGTTTGTTTCTTAAGCATCTGTTTGAAGAATGACTAGTTTTATGACAGTGCTTACATGGATGAAGATTAAAATAGTGATCTTTCATGTGGCCAACCCGGTCACAGTGTTGGCATTTCACAATCAGTTGTTGTTGCTGTGGAAGAGGAGCAGAATCTGGAACAGTTGAAGGTGAACTGTCATGAGGAATCCAGTACTCTAAAACTGGACAGGCTTTGAGTAATATGGAATATGAAAGGAAACCTTCTTATCATATCCAAGACCTATTATGTGCTTGTTGTGGACAAGATCTTCCCAAAGTCTGATGATGGGCTTGGGAAGTTCAAAATGAACCTCTACATCTTTTTGCACATCAGCTCCTGAAATGGGTACTACATCTTCCATTTCTTGTTGATGATGGGAGTTTGTTTCAATGTTATTGATTTGACCACTTTTTGGTTGTTGATGGGTGTCATGATGCTTATGTTGTTGTAACTCATCTCTTTGTAAATGGAAAGAGTATAGGTACAAAATTTCTAGCTTAGGTCAGAAGACGAATGGGAAAAGAACAAATAAATAGATTATAATCCTCCCAATCCACTAAAGCAAGCTTCATCTCATTATGAGGAGGTCATTTATTCCAATGAAAAATGGCTAATTGAAGGTGACTTGGATAGAAAGGAAAATGAGGGGAATCATGTTAATACTTATGAGATTGATCCATAACCCATGTTAGGGAAGATTCAAAATGGAGAAAGGCAAGTCACAGAAGTCTTGGATACTTCAAATTTTCCATTTGAGCATTTTCAATATAAGGCAAAAAGGCCTACTTTGATCACATCATCATCAACATCACGATCTATTAAAAAGAAAAGAAAAAAGCGGAAAGGATTTCGTAAATCTGATGGCCATATACAATACAGTGTTGGGATGGATCAACGTCCTAAGATATTAAGAATTGAACAGGGCACATAAAAAAACAGCCTATGGATCTGCCTGAAAGTAACCAAGTTCTCAACCTGAACTTCATTAAGGGCATCTGATGCCATGGGGCATCTTTGTATTGTATCTTTAACCTTACTCCTTGCCATTTTTTCTTAAATTAGTTTCTATTTCATGTTATTAGAGTAGTTTTTATTTCATCATGTTAAATTATTGTTTGATTTTAGTACTTGATTTTACATGATGATTTCGAAAATGGACACTACTAATATATGTTTTGATGGATGCAGATTCCAAGTTCTTGCATGCTCTCATGCCCTATCTAACATGCATCCCCATGTGGAGCCAAATGTTGACCACTAAAATTGCTCTTGAAGACTCCAAGCCCAAGGATCTAGCATAGAAATCCTACACTTACAAAGTTTTAGATTTCATCAGGGCTTTTAAGACCCTTTCCTTCTCTCTATCTTCATTCAATGCTTAGATTTTGCAACCCTACGGGGATATTGTATAAATGTCACTAGCATGATGAATAAAGCTATGTAACAAACCTAGGATGTTGAGACTCGATCAGCAAGTGAGTACACATTGGAGTGTTTTTTTTCACTTGGTTGACTATTCCCACTTTTTAGTGGCAAATAATTTTCTAGGTTTTTTTCTCTCACTACATACCCCAAAGTCAGGGTGACGGTTTGAAGATCATGTCTTAAGTCCATCTTAGTGTCTAAGGTCAGTGTCTATTACCATGTTAGGTCATCTCTGAAATTTCACAGAATTTGACTAGGTCTAAGTAGGATATTTTAATAATTAAAACTTCCCGCAAAACAAGATTTTTTAATACTTTTCTATATAACGATGTAAATAAGTGGTCCTGGGAAATGTCTAGGGTGTGTGACTACTCAAAATTCATCCACAAAGGCCTAGCATTATCTTAAGACCAACTTTGAGAATCAAAAAGCAACTTATAGTCTCTCAAAAGTCAATTTTTCTAATCTTTGTGGCAAAAATGAGGAAAGAATTCAAAAATTAATGATTGGAGAAAATAAGTATTCTTTCCAAAGTCAAAAAAAAGTCAAACAAGGGACAAGACCATTCCAGTGAACGTCAAAGATGATGTGGCAGCCACGTAGGGCCCACCACATGAGGCCTAATTCATAGTCAAAGTCAAAGGGTGGTCAACTGACATCACGGTGAAGTTCATGAGGCAACATATGGCTAAAGTTACAAACCTAATTTAATTTAAATATCAATGAAATAAAGTGATGTGGCATATGAGACAAAAGGAAATCAATAAAATATGTTAAGCGGGGGGCATATGAATGTGTTTCCAAATTGAGGCTTGAAGCTACCACATTAGCCGCTCAGGGAGTTCATCATTTTAGTGAGGGGACAACACTGCCACATAGAACAGGCCTTGTCCCCCGCTAACTTGCTCCTGCCATCACTTAAACCACATGTTGTCACACATATCAGCAAATGGTTATATGCAGAACTATTAAATGATATTTACACACCAACATATCAACTAGATATACAATCAGTGTATGGTATGAAGAATTAGCACAGGTTTGAAATCATTTTAATGGGATTTGATTACAGAAAATCAAGGAATTGTCTCCACTATTCACCTCCACCATCATCCACTTGTGCGCAATTTTCATCTTCATCTCTACACAGAACCCTATTCAACAAAGATAACATGAAACTTATGGAACGACATGACACTTCATTGGCAAGATGTCAAATCATAGGTTTTGATTGGAGATTTGTGTGGGAATTTGTCTCCCTTTACCTACTCGAAAGGCATACTTGGCAGCTCATGGAAAATGTGCACATGGGAAGAGATTGTATGTTGGCTAAAATAGGGATACGCTGCCCATTTTGGATGCCACTTACAATTGTTTGGATACACATGGGAAAACCATATCTGCGACTTATAATTTGATCTTGGCATTGAGATTGCCAATCTTTTGCCACTTGTTGAATTAGTTTGCATTGAGATTTACTCCCTTTTTTTGGTGTGTAAATAAACCCATTGGGCTCATAGTTAATCATGTTGAAACGAACTCTTGTGCTTGGGGAGACTCCATTGCTTCATGTACTCACATTTCCATGCAATAATAAATACTTTGGGATTCATATGTGGTGTTCTTCTTCCGTGGATATGGTATGATCTTTCTGATTATGTGTCTATTATTCTATTGGTGATAATTATATTGTTATTTCCATTTGCTTTCATAGATTTGTTGATGTATTGTTATCTTGCACTAGTATTTAGGTTAGAGAAGTATTCTAGATTGAGATGTTTTACTAAATTTTCGATTATCATTGTATCATCTAACTCTATGGATCTAACAATTTACCTTGAAGTTGTGTATAAATCTTTTGAATCAAATCTCAAGCGTGAAGGGACATTTTCAGTTGAACTAGCCCACTCTTGAGCATAGAATTGGAAGAACCTACATATTAATTTCCAAGGGCTTATCATTTGATTTGTTGTGTAGGGGTTTCTTTGGCCTTGACTTGTGACAAATCTATTCACATTTTAGTCTCCTCAAATATTTGTGCTTCTAATGAACAAATCTGCTAAGATAGAGTATTTTATTAGCTAATCAAAGAAAGGAGTTATACTCCCACTCTTTGATTTAGTTCTTGTAAATCAGTGGTACATAGTTTTGCATTATTTTCTTGTTGTCATCCATTAATCATTGAGTTCACTTTGTAGAGATATAACAACTTATCTAAGGGGTTTCCCCCTCGCAAATTGGGTAGGGACTTTAGAGCTTAAGGCTAGAAACTATCTTCAATATTTTGCAGGCTGCCAACTGCTTATTGGAGCAAGAAAAATCTCCTTCAGTGACCTTTTGGAGGCCTCATTTCTTGCCTGGCCATGAGCCCATGAGGGCTACTCTTTCTCCCTAGTCATTAGCATAAAGGGTTGTTATGATCTCTTTCAAAACAGCGCGCAAAAAAGATTCTCATCTTCTCTCTCTCGTAGACTCCTTCACTCTAAAGAGGTGGGGTTGTTTTGAATGAATTTCCTTTTAAAAAAACAGAGTTGTATTGAGGAGTTTCTTGTGCCTCATTGCCATAAGATTGTAAAATCTCTTCATTGTTTTCTTAAGGAAAAAGCTCTCTCTTTGCAAAGACCAATATCATTGTAAAGTTTTCCTTGAGGACTTGAGCCATTCTCACTGTCAAAGGGACTTCTCTGTAATATTTTAATAATAAAACAACCTTATTTCTTGAGGGAGCTTAGGAGCTTTCCCATGGTGTTCCACCTCTTTATTTAAAAAGGAGGATTATTCTTTTGGCTTGTTAGCTTAGTTTAGTTTAGATCTAATTGCTAACTTGCTCTTGGCTCTAGTTATATTAGTTTCATCTTCATTGTCTTTATATCTAATCTTTTGCATCCTTGTCTAATTTGCTATATGATTTCGTTGCTTTTGAGTAACTCACGTTTCATCTAATATTTCTATTTTATTATTAGCATCTCATTTGCCTATATTTACTTGTGTTTTGTTATATTATTCGCTTGGTTTAATTGTCATATTATATTATAAGTGAAAATACATTTTGTAGATCACTTTCAAGCCAATTGAGGTATTAATTTAGCTTGTGATCTAATTTTCTTTCATTGCCCTTGTTTCATTTAGATGTTATTACATGCTTCATTGACTATTCTTATAACTCAATATCATATTATGTTCAAAGTAATTTTAATCATAAGTGGATTGTTATCTCATTTCTTTGAAGCATATTGTTATCACTATATCTCATTTGAAATGTTGCATTAGCATTTTGATATCCCGTTTACATATTAGAGATATTAGATTTAGACTTGTATTTCTAAAATCTATTTCCAAGCATAAGCTTGGTTGAATAAAATATTTACGATAAGTCTCCCTAACTTTCTTTCAACTTGACTTTGGAGTAAAATTAAAACATGTGACCTTGTAGTTATCTTGTCGTTGGGCCCTTGTAGGAACAAAGACACGTGGATTGCAAGGAGGTTAAGAAATGTATTATTAATGATAGACTTGTGCTTCCTCAGGCTATAGTCTATCATTCTTGCAACTCACCTCAATCCTTACCAAGTTTTGAGAAATTAAGGGGAGATTTCTCACCATATAGTAGACATTTAATTAAAATCAACCAAAATCCTTGCACCACACATATATATATTCTGCATTCATTCATCTAGCATTGTCTTTTAATTTGTTACAATAATTGGAATTGTGGGCTAATTCATTTACTTACAAGCTTTGCTTTATACTTGTACTTGTTTATTATCTATATCATTGTCGAACATTTTCCATTTGAAGTGCAAGCCTTCTTTTCTTGCAAGTTATATCTCAAGTCTTGTTGCTCATATTTTCAATTATTTCTTGTACTAACACTTGTCTTGCAGCAATTGTCTTTTGTTGTGACTTGAAGTATCATTTCATTTTGCAAGTATTATTTCCTTATTGAGCATTGTTTCATGGCACTAGTTTATTATTGTTATTTTGTCATTGTCATATTGATCTTATTGGAATCTATCTCGGTAATATTTACATTGCTTATTAAAATAATTATACTTGCTAAATATTCCTTAAATTCAAGTTACTTAAAAGTAATTTCCTTGCCCTTAGTCCACTAGAACTACTTGTTTTCAACAAGCCTTGCCTTTAAAAACCTTATTTAGGGTCCATCCCCTTTGGCTTTAGCTAAGAGAGATCCTAGACGGAGTGTTGAGATTAGGTGATAGTCCATTCTCTAAGTTCTGCCACCAACATCACACCTAGTGGGGTTGAGGAGTTTTTCCATATTAACTTAGGTGTGCAAACGAGATGGCAACATGCCTTTTCTTTTTTCAGTTGGTTTCCTATGTTATACTTTATTGGATAGTCACTTTCAAGGTCAATGGTGAAGAAATTATTGCTTAAAAGATTTAGTGTTATCAGTTCTCTGTGAATCACTGTGGAGTCTATAGCCTTCTCCTTTGTTTTCTTTCGTTGAGGTTGTGTGAGGTTGTGTCAGTCTGTTTCTTTGTTAGGCTTGCTAGGCAAATTCAAGGGCTTAAGGCTTTCTTAGTGCTATTTCTTTTGAGATTGTCTTAGGCAGTGAAATTCGTAAGGTACTACTAGTTAAGGGTCAACACTATTAGGTCTCTGTGTATGGTTAGTAGCATGCTCCTTTGGTTTCAAGGGGAAAAGGTTAAGCGATCTAATCTTCTGCGTGGTTTGGTTTGCAGGCGTATAGAGTGTGGATATGGAGAACAGGGATGCCTTGGAATTCATTAGAATATTGAGGAGACATGAGTATATTCAATCCTACAATACACCTTTGTTCTCAGTAACAACTAAGCTGCACAAGAATGACCACCATTGTGTCTCTCAACATGCAACTATTATGAACCTATTGGTACATGAAAAGTAAGAGGCCAAACGTAGCATGCTACAGAACTTGGCCCTTAAACTTCATAAAGATTCTATTTCATATGCATCAAACGACAAATGTGTAGCTCACTATACTCGAGCTAAACTAAAGGAAGAAGAGACAGTTCATCAGCTAAAGGAACTAATGGACATTGGGCAACAACACTCTCCTCTCTCTAATTAGGATGAAGTTAATAGTTTACATGTTTCTCATTAATAAGAATGTTCTTTAGAACCATAAGATTATCAAGTGTTTTTGTCAAGGTAGCTACATGCAGAAAATTATGGAATGCCCTTTTAATGATATGTAGTAAATTGTGTTATGTAGTAACAGAGATCTGTTTAGCTCTCAGCATTGAAAATCTTAAGCAGACCTATGTATACTGCTGTTAACAATAGCTATAGCTTTTAAATACTATAATATTTTCTTGTTCTGGCTTTAAAAAATATGAAGAAGAGCCAACATTGGAAATATAATTAATATGGTTATTATACACATAAGCTGTCAGCTTAGAAGTGAATTCCATTTAATTTGCTAGAAACAGAGACTGCTGCAGGACATTCTTTAAAAAACTGACTCAGGAAAATACGCAAAATCATACTTAATTTGTGACAATGATTAAAACAAGAATATGGGGCCAAGATGGGATTGTAATAACCACTAAGACACTACTTGCCTCAGAACAACATTCTTGTTTACAGAAAGCTTTTAAAAACCCATTAGATCACTTTGACTTCTCTAATATGGATAAACTGAAAAATAATATACTAGATATAAAAACTATTAGCTGGAACGAAGAATACTTTTTCCATGTTGATAATTTTTCAGGCCATATTGGTACGACCTTACCATTCATTCATTACTCGAAATTCAGAATGAACGTAAACAAAGGCAGTCTATGAAAGCTTCCATTTGGCATCACCAGTGCCTGAAATGGGCTTCTCAAAATTGCATCCTTCTGAGGTGGGAAACTGCGACACCAACAAAAACGAGCATAAAAGCATGTTTTTGTATCGGCATATTTACTCAACAATTGCTGTCCACAATTAACATTGACCGTTCAAAGGAAGCGTTGTAAAAGTAAAACCGGCCTCTTAAAGTTTGCTCACAATCATGATGAATTTATTGATATACAAGTACAAAACCCAAGCACTGTAATAGCACCAAACTAATTTATTAATATACTAGCTTATTACAAGTGGTCTTGCCCCAAGAACGGTATTACAACAAAGATAAAAGTATGGGCTTATTCTTCAGCAGTTCTCGAGCCCAAGACTGGGATATCCTGATATTTTTTCTGCAAACAGATGTAAGTTGAGCAACATTAGAATTTATATATTTGATAAATACTTAATTCAAGGAATCTTCGGGACAGAGGAAAGAAACAACAAAAGCATAACAGTGTAGCTTAAGAGGTCTAAAATTCAAAATTGACTTACAACAGGGAACCACCTCAAAGTAATTTATGACAGCCTACGCAAGGGAGTTGGCTGCCTAGGCAAAATCTAGGCTGTTTAAATGGTATACTTCATTGAGGCAGAGATGCATACTACCTTCTACTCAAATTAATAGCTACTAAGACTTGCAGGATTTTGTTTGTATATATTTTCTGTCATATGGGTTTTTGTTTGTATATCTTGTCATGTGAATTTTCAAAATGCTGCATCACTATAGCTTGACTGCACCAATCCCAAGGTCTCAATTTTTTCTGTTAAATAAAGACCTGTAAAGAAGGAATAGCACCCAGAAATAGAAATTGGATTTTGTTTGTATATATTTTTTGTCATATGGGTTTTTGTTTTTATATATCTTCTAAGTTCTGTCATATGAATTTTCAAAATGCTGCATCACTATAGCTCGACTGCACCAATCCCAAGATCTCAATTTTTTCTGTTAAATAAAGACCTATAAAGAAGGAATAGCACCCAGAAATAGAAATTGGTATTGCTAAACTCGAAAGCACCCACAGGCACATACGTTTCACTCTTTTAATATGCCAAAATTAATAAATTCTGGAAATTCTAGTAAGAAAGTATGCCCAAAAGGCACTAAATTTAAACTGCTTTAGAACAACCAACAAAGCCATTATTCCCTTTTGGAATTATTTGTGTACATCATAATCTGTACATGTGACCATGGCCCATTCATATGTATCATTATGTAGTTTTTTTTTTGTTCCAGGCTTGACCTGTGGCTTGAGAAACCACGACCCAGGGGCATCTAAGCCGTCAAAATCACCTGCTGATCACACCCGGCCTGGGCCACATCAACCCAAAGATGACTGGATTTTAGTATGTCTCCTCCCCCTAGCACTGGCGCAACAGCCTCTGTGAGGTTCGATCCTGGGTCGCCTTGCTAACGAGGCCCATCCTCATCCAGTTGTGCTAGTGGGACTTGACTTTTACATTACTTCAATCACCAATTGAGTTGTCCCCTCGGACTATCATTATGTAGTTATAATCATGGCTAACACTATATTTTTTATTCTTTTATTATATTATTCTGTATGGTTATGGCCAACCTAATCAAATTTGGTATGTAGGCTCAATAACCTTCTCTGAGTGTGTGCCTTTGTTCTGTGGAGCCATAAACTCCTGCTGAAGGGATGCCTACCATGAGTTGTGTTAAAATAAAATAACATTTATACACAACTCAAGCTCTCATTTGTGTCATATCATCTTGTGATCTTCTTGATCTGAAATATAAAGGTGTTATAAGCCTGAGGGTACATAATTTTTGCATTCTCTCATCTTTGGCTATTTTCAATTAGGCACACGTGTATATTTCTGTTTAAGCATTTGTGCTTGGATTTTGCACTCTCTATCAAGCACACTAGACTTATCTCTTTCTATCGCACTTGTGAGGAGGCTATTTCAGGATTTGGGTGAGAATTGGTACCATTGATTCTTTCGTTGGCCCTTGTAAATCTCAACATGTTATGTGAACCTCATCTCTCAATTCTTTTAACTGATCCAGAAACTATTGGCTAGTAGTAGCCTTTTGTAGTGTGGAACTAGTGTTCTCTTGGACCATCTATTCTAGCGTTTCTCAAGGGTTTATAGAGATAAAAATCCTAATCTAGGGTTACATCTTGCTTCTAGGGTTCTTTGGCAGTTTCCACCCGTATTTAAGGCCAATGACTTCATTCCTAGGGTTACATAGGGTCTTGTACCATTTGGATCTATAAATCAAATTCCTGAAGTCTTCACTCCCTAAGGAGCCTTCATCCAACTTTTGTTGAGCCTATGCATTCGAAGTGGTTGTTTCCCCCTCTAAATGGGGCCAACTATCATTCTTGGGGGATCAAATCACTGCGCTATTTTGAAGCAAAGGTCTATGGATGTACTGGCAAGGTCACTTCCTGCAAACGATGATGACAATTATGACTTACTGTATTTGGAGAAGAATGAATCTCTTAGGTTATCTAGTTCACTGTATCCAGGATAGCAAAAGTGCAAAGGAAATGTGGGATAACTTCAAAGCTCTCTTTGAAACAGTGAATACTAATCAGGTCAATTAACTTCAAACCTTAGATGTGTTCTATATGTATGGATACACGTTTCATGAATTGGAAACATATATGGAAATGCCAGCTTACGTTTCAAGACCATTTGACGATCCATAAAATGCATTCATGGTCTGATTTGGGAGATTTTCATAGAATTTGACTGTGCAGACGTGACTCTGAACCCTAACTCGAAGTTAATTAAGCATTAGTGACAGTTCTAGAAGCTTTCAAGAGCATAAATATTTATATAAAGAGGCCCTCTCCCTTTTTCCTCGCACTGTTTGAACAAGGGGAATTCTGGCAACAACAATTTCAATCTTTCCCTAATGATAATGTTAAATTCTTAGTCTTTTTACTTAAATTTTTAACATTACCATTAATTGTTTCAGGATATTTGACAGTGGTTCCAACCTCATTAGGCTTCATATGGAGAAAATAGAATTTCATATCATATTCAAAATTCTGCAGACTTAATAGTTTTCAGGATTTCAGGATTGATGGGATTGTGGCATTTCATTGGATTCAATCATGTATGAGGGTATGCAATTGGCATTTAATCAAGAGCACCAAGCCCTATATGTATCCCAGTGTCGATAGTGTGGATTGTTGAACTCCTTTCTCATGTCCTTGGCAAAAATGCACCCTTCACTCAAACCAAAATCAATGGTCAGGCATGTTAAGCTTTTTCTACCATAATTTGAGGGTCAGATTAGGCAAGAATATTGAGGTAGAGGCAAAGGCTAGAAGAGAGGAAAAGAATCAAAGGATGATACTATGATAAGGATCCTGATATAAGCAATGGTGCAACATTACTTCTCAAGGAGTGGTGGAACATGCATGATGGTGTTACCCCACAGCTACAACATTTGGCAACATGAGTGCTTTCAGAATTGGGGAGCATTTATTTTGTAGAGAGATGTCTAGCAAGTAGCTCAGTTTATTGTTTTGGGACCTTTCAGTCTTTCAGTTTATTGTTCATAGTTGCTAGATAACCTATTTTAATCCATAAGTTAATGTTCTACTTTCTATTATATGCTTAAAAATTTGTATGTTTGTTTCATGATTGTAATTGATAGAATCTAGATTCTAGATGGTTGATTCTCACATGATTAATCATTAATGTGCTAATAGATGTCATTTTCTATCTTCATTGATGTACAAATACACATGTTTTCATATATTCTGCAACTAATTTGGCATTCTAGATGTCATTTTAATATAATGGCAAACATAATATAAAAATATATAACAGACACTTCTTGGACACTGCTCGCAAAGGAATTTTGGAGAATGATGCTCTCAGTGCTCCCGTTCCATGCAACCTTGATCAACTATTCAAGGTTCTTGCCCAACAGTGAAGGCACACTTTTTGCAAGAATTGGGAAAAGGGTGTTGATTGTTGCAAAAAAAACAAGTGACCCAAAAGAAAGGAAGAAGTATCAGGAGTAGAATGATGCTGATAGGATGAAAAAATTGTGCAGAACTTACTAATGATACTCCTCAAACTTCTAAGATTGAGCCAAGGATTGTGCATGAAGCAAGGACAAAAAAAAAAAAACTCAACAACAAGAGCATCAAAAAGATCAAAAGGTTCTTCTTGCTCAGTTCAAGAGAGCAAAATATGTTGAGTGGCAAAGGCCATCTATGTTCAAGGAAGACAATATGTTGAGTGGCAAAGGCCATCTATGCTTGTGGTATCCCTTTTAATGTGGTTCGGTCTCCTTATTGACAGGTCATGGTGAAGAAACTTAACACAGCTCTGCAAGGGTTCAAGGGACCTGACCATCAAAAAATC
Source organism: Pinus taeda (assembly GCA_000404065.3). Classification (NCBI taxonomy): domain Eukaryota; kingdom Viridiplantae; phylum Streptophyta; class Pinopsida; order Pinales; family Pinaceae; genus Pinus; species Pinus taeda. Next base: position 53,641 of record APFE031088235.1, on the reverse strand, counting down.
CAAATTGATCGGCTCAAGAAGGAGAAGGAGCTTGTTGAGGATGCTTTAGCACCTATTTGTGCTTAATGGAGTAGCTTTGGAGTTAGCATTTTCTCAAATGGATGTAATCTGGATAGATACTAGGCATAGGCCATTAATCCAGATTTAATATCATCGCCACTTCACCAGAAGGGGCAACGTTTTGAAGGTTGAAGATCATTCAGGTGAGGTAAAGGATCGTCAAAGTTATTATGTAGGTAAGGCTTGCTAAGGTGATGCACAGTATCATGAATAATGCACCAATTTGCAAAGCTGCTAGTTTGATTGTTGAGAGTAGGTATGATCACATCTTTTGGACTTCTTGCATTGTCCATAATTTACATATGATTTTAGAAATATGGATTAAGGAGTTCAAAGGAAAGGCTAGTCACATAATCGAATTCATCACCAACCATCACTAACCTCGAGCAATATTTAAAAAATACTCCAAATTGGAGTTGTTGAGACAAGATATGCCTCAACCTTCATCATCTTGTGACTCGTTAACGTTAAACAACCATTAGTTTCTATGGTAGCAAGTCAACTTTGGGTTGAGTGGACCATAGGAAGATTTGCATTAGGGAACTATGGTGCGCAAATTGTATGTTGATGAATAGTGGAGCAATATATTTCTTACTCAAGTTCACATCACTTGCATTTGCGATTCTTCGAAGTGTTGACAAAGACAAACTCTTCTTGGGACAGGTTTACAATGGCATGGATACAACGGTTGAGATAATTTTGTAAATCATTTATTGGGAGTCTCCTCAACGTTTACTTGTTTATGCTCATTTTGTTGACTTGGTGAAGAAAATCAATGTTGAAAGATTGAATCGCTTCAACTCCCCATTGCACACGTTAGCAAAAGAAAGAGGAAGGCACCACATTGGGATAGGGAGGTGGTCAATAGAGTGAAAAGAACCATCATGAAAATATTTCAACTCATCTAGTCATGGAGGTGAAGGAAGAATTTGCTAGTTTTGTTGTTCGATTGGATGATTCTTTAGATATATTAGCTTTGGATGAGAGGAGCACCATGAGTCTGATTAGATGATGGATTTGTCATGGAGCAAATGGTGTACATTTGCAAACCCCTTCCATTCTTCTTCTTTCACAAGTGGCAAGCTCTTCAACAACAAAAAGGAATCAGTGCACCTATTGTTTTATTCATTCCATCAAACGCAATAGGCTGGGTTCGAAAAAGGCTGAGACTCTTATTTATGTGCATTTTGACCTCTACTTTGCATCTCGTAGGGGTCCAAAACATAACAATTGGCCTTACAGAGATTGGGATGTGGAACTAGAATTCCTTGACATGGACATCTCTCGTTGCATTAAATCTCGAGGAACTTAGAAGTGGAATTGGAAATACTTTTTCCACTCCACAATCCATTGTTGAATGTACACCTTGTTCTATTTTTCTTGATGCAAATGAAGATGAGGATGATGCCCATTAAGCTTTAGCATCTTAGCTCATGTTCTTCCTATGTTTCATACTTGTAGCATTGTGGCCTCATATTTAAATGTTGATTTGAGATATATAGCCTCATTTACGAAGGTTGTTTCTAGATATTGCTACTTGCACAGTGTAATCATCTATGAGAACTAATATAGAGATGGTTTTGATAGTAAATTGTGACTTGTCACTTGTTGTTTATGTTTGTCATTTAAATGTTCTTTGCTTGTTTATTCATAATTATTTTTTTCAAAGATTCAATATAATGTTGTTAAAATTCGCAACTAGGGCCAAACTCCATGTGGGTCATTTTTATTTATGGCAGCTAATATTTTTATTAGATCCCTCTCATCGAGAGGTGTATGATTGATCTAAAGATCATCTGATTTCGATAAGTATTCATGGAGATATGAATTTATTTGTGTTATGGGACAAATTGTCAAGGTCGGCCAGCAACCAAATAACCCCCACGTGTGCTCAATGTTTTAGTATAAAAGGAAGTGACTTGAGAGTCATTTGGACACACTTCACTCTTGATTTCTCTCCACTTGTTTTGGGTTTTAGTGGAAGAGAAATTTAGGAGGATGAAGCCCTAGATGCAGGAGGAAAGGAGGCTAAACAACACTGCCCTAGCCGCAGTCCTAAAAGAGGATGGTCTACCCACAGCTCAAGAGAGTAGATTCATGCTCCTATACGTTACCTAAAGGATGCCTAGCCGCAAACCAAGTGTGCAACGTCCTCCATGAGATAGCTCTGAAATCAGATGCCCTAACCGCAAACAGAAAGGGTCAAGGAACAGCATGGAATAGGTCTGCTACAGGAGGCCGAGTTTGGTGGCTGTCTTAAGGCTGAAACAACTCCGAGAGGTTGTTTCTAGGGCCGAGAGGGAAGGTTGCTAGGCCGAGTAGAGGAGGAGCAAAACATTGGCAATTGCGTGATTGTTTGGGCACGTTTTGGAGGAGGCTGAAAGCTACAGCAAGTTGTTGCTAGGCCGCAGGCCATAGCAAACAGTTGGAGGTATTCTAGGGCTGCGTTGAGGTGGACAGAGCCTTAAGAGGACAGTGTGGCATGGGAGGAGCCCATCCAAGGTAGGTCACAGCCCTTGAGGGCTAGTGTTGTTGACTGTGCATTTGGTTAAGGGCAGTTGTACATACCCTAACCAGATTTGTAGGCACAACAGTGCAAATAGTGGTAACAACAGTGTTTTTGTGGAGGACTACTGGGTCAAAGAGTTGACCTGAATTGGATCATGACATAGCAGTCTGTACATGCCCGAGACAGCAGCTAAGGCAATGTGGCAGCATGACAAAAGTAGTGTCCCTCATCATGCAGGAGTTTCTAGGAGATGCAACATTAAGGTTGGATACTATAGCAGTTGATGCAACAAGTTTAGATATAGCCTATGGATGCAGCTACATATCTAGTACAGCAGACTTGAAGCAGCAGTTGTGATGTGTGTTGGATCCGTTTCTTTGGGTCAGTTTGGATCAGATTGTTGGGCAATCGGTGGGAGCCAAATTGGTGGCTTGACATAGCAGCAATGGTACATGGTGCAACATTGGTACAGCAGTGGGAGCTGCTAGTACAATGCAACATAGTGCAATGAAGAGCTCAGCAGTACAGTGATGGGTACAGTCATGATTAGTGAAGCATGATGTGATGCAACATAGCGACGATGGGTGCAACACAGTGAGGTACAGCATGATGATGAGGAGCAGCACAATGATAGGTGCAGCATGGTGATGGAGTCATCTTGGAGAATCAGTTGAAGCAACATGTCTTCAACTGAGTTCAACTACTTCATGTATCATCTTCTTAGAGATGATTTATGGTCTTATTTAGATAAGTCAAAGTGTTGACTTCTATTGTAAATGTATTATCTCTCTCTCTGTTGAATTATTGAAGAACATATAAGAAGAATTGATCAAGGGTTTCCCCACATTGGGGTTTGTCCCTGGCTAGGGCCACATCTTGTGTCCTCTTGTCTTGGCTTGTCTTCTGTGATTTATGTTTATGTTCTATCTGCAATTTACTATTATGTTGATGTGATTGCTAATCTGGAAAAGATATTGAGCTAACTGTGAAAATTGAAATAAATTGCTATAAGCATAGAACATACCTAAAATTAACATGGTTTCAGGGCCGAGGTGAAGACAAAGCCCAAGCAAGAGTGAAAGAGAAATCATCGAAGGCAGTTGGGAAAGGACAAAAGGCTCAATGGATTCCTCATCCCTCTTCAAATTCACCAAGGGCGAAGTCGAAGCAGAGAATATTATCAGAATGGCACAGCGGAAACTTTTGATGGCTTACCTAAAGATCACTTCAATGGGAAGTTCGGCTCTAAGGGTGGAAGGAAAGGCAGATGCCTTGTTTGTAATAAGTTCGGCCATTATGCGGAGGAGTGTTCGAATGGCAGGGACACATCACTTGATAATGATAACAATCATTCCAAGGACATCTTCAATGATCGAAGGAATGACAGGTAATGCAGGTCATCAAGGAAATAGCCAACTCTTCAAAGAAAGCAAGGAACCCCAGTTATGAAGAATCAAATGTTGTTTCTAATAAGATAAAGAAGCATTATCTTATATTGGCCCTCTCCTCCAAACTCTTTGGGAATCTGGCTTATTAATTGTAGTGCTTCAAGGCACTTCATCGAATAGAAAAATGCTCTCTCTAAATTGGTAGAGATGGAAACAATCGTGGGATTATACTTGGAGTCATTGCCACCTATCCCGGAAAGGGTGTAGGGAATGTTACCCCTCAATTGAATGAGGGTAACTCGATTCATTTACAAGGATCTCTTTTATGTACCTGATCGCAAGAAGAACCCAGTGTCCATTTCGGCAATGGAAGTCAAAGGTTTCAAGGTGGCATTCATCGATGGAAAGGTACGTGTTTGAAAATAGAATTTTCAAAGATGCTTTTATCCTTGAGTTCGGGATTGGCAATTTATATCAAGTTGCAGGATGGTCCATTGGAGACCATGTTAGTTGACACATCTCATCTATAGGACCGGAGGTCTGCTTATTATGAGGACCTACCCGATGTGAGTTGGATGGTGACAGGGATGCCTGAATTCAAGAAGAGCATGAAGGTACATGTCCGAGATGTAACGAAGGAAAATCTTACAAGGGGACCATTCCCCTCATATAGCAGGTCCATAGCTTTGGAATAACCCGAGGGGTTTGAGATTCAGGATCGGGAATCTCATGTATGCAGGCGGAAGAAAGCCCTCTATGGCTTGAAGCAAAACACCCTAGTCTTAATATGAGAGATTGATAGTTGTCTGATGAAGCGGAGATTCACTAGGAGTGAAGCTGATTCAAACCATTGCTTGAAGGTTGTGGATGATAGACCTCTCATACTGGCACCTTATGAGGACGACCTCTTTTCGACAAGTGCAGACCCTCTCATTTGCAAAAGTAAGAGGGATTTGGAATGGTGAACTACAAACTTGATGGATCTTAACTTTCAGAAGTTACGTGGTAAGGATGCTAGACCTGATTTGAGAAATGCCTCTGAGTTTCATAAACTCATTCTAGCATTGATGTTTTTGGTGAACTCCCGTCCAGATATATGTTTTTCAGTTAGCATGTTGAGCTCATATATGGTTGAGCCTCACTAGATTGGTGCCAAGAATCATTTGAGATATCTTCAGGGCATCATCTCTCATGGATTGAGATACACTGCCAGAAATGTGAAGCTGCATGATTATTCTGAGGTTGATTAGGCACGCAATGTGGAGGATCGCAAGAGCACTTCTGAGTGTTGGTTCTCTTTGGGTTCTGCTTCGATATCCTAGATGAGGAGGAAGCAAAAGTGGGTTGCTATAAGCACCGCTGAGACCAAATACATAGCTACGAGTATGACCTCGTGTGAAGCTGCCTGGTTGTGGAACCTCTTTAGTGAGATGTTTATAGACATGATGGATACCACCATGATCTTCTGTGTCAACCAGAGGGGAATTCGATTATTGAGGAATCCCATATTCTATGATTGCTCCAGCATATAGACATCAGGTACCACTTTATCTGGGATATGGTACATCGATGAGCAAGAAGGCTTCATCGTATTGGGACTGATGTGCAGGTCGCATACATTCTGTCAAAGCCCCGGGGAAAGGTCAAACTTGTGACTTTCCAAAACGACTTGGAGTCGTTGAGAGACCCTCTTATGAGGGTCCTGTATGATGCATGCATTGCGCTTGGGGAGCTCCGGGGGGCTTGGGGTACTTCTTGGAGCAACAAGCGACCATAAGGCGACTCGCCCTCCCCTAATGGTGCAGTGTGTACAGGGTGAATGGTTCAGCCTTCCCCTGTGATACCCTGTGGCAACTTATGGACAAGATGAGTGGTTCTCCAATCGAGGCATCCTACCCATGCAGTCTGGGACTCATGAGAAGTACCTCTCATTTGGCTAATGAGTAGGGAAATGGGATTAGAGACCATAGTAGTACTGATGGACGCATCGTGTATCTACCGTACTCCCTATACTAGGATGACCAACATTGATCTGAGATCAATTGGAACTGACTTCGGAACAGTAAGAGTGATATAACTCTCTCTCTTGGAACTGACTTTGGGTCAATACGAGTTATATAGCTCACTCTCTCTTGGAACTGATCTCGGATCAGTATGAGTGGTTTGAGACACTCTCTTCTGATATTGATCTAGGATCAATGAAACTGACTTCGGGTCAATAAGAGTGACATAACTCACTCCCTTTTGGAACTGATATGGGATCAATAAGAGTGGTATGAGACACTCTCTTCATATGGGGCTGACTTTAGGTCAGTAGAGAATGGTATGAGACATTCTCAATCAATTCTTCTTCTTCATGGTTCAGCAGAGCAGAGCAGTGTAGGGCACTGATGGCAGAGATAGTACAATCTGGCAAATGGATCAGCAAATGGAGTTCTCCCTCGTTGAGAGGGAGTGTTAAAATTAGCAACTAGGGCCAAACTCCATGTGGGTCATCTTATTTATGGCAGCTGATATTTTTCTTGGATCCCTCTCATCGAGAGGTGTAGGATTGATCTAAAGATCATCCAATTCTGATAAGTATTCATGAAGATATGAATTTATTTGTGTTATGGGACAAATCGTCAAGGTCGGCCAGCAACCAAATAACCCCCACGTGTGCTCAACGTTTTAGTATAAAAGGAGGTGACTTGAGAGCCATTTGGACACACTTCACTCTTGATTTCTCTCCACTTGTCTTGGGTTTTAGTGGAAAAGAAATTTAGGAGGATGAAGCCCTAGGCGCAAGAGGAAAGGAGGCTAAACAATACTGCCCTAGCCACAATCCTAAAAGAGGATGGTCTACCCACAGTTCAAGAGAGGAGATCGCTGCTCCTATACGCTGCCTAAAGGATGCCTACCCACAAACCGAGTGTGTAATGTCCTCCATGAGAGAGCTCTGAAATCGGATGCCTTAACCGCAAACATAAAGGGTCAAGGAACAACTTGGAATAGGTCTACTACAGGAGACCGAGTTTGGTGACTGTCTCAAGGCTAAAACAAATCTGAGAGGTTGTTTCTAGGGCCGATAGGGCAGGTTGCTAGGCCGAGTAGAGGAGGAGCAAAACGCTGACTGTTTGGGCACATTTTGAAGGAGGTTGAAAGCTACAGCAAGTTGTTGCTAAGCCGCAAGCCATAGCAAACAGTTGGGAGGTATTCTAGGGCTGCGTTGAAGTGGACAGAACCTTAAGAGGACAGCGTGGCATGGGAGGAGCCTCTCCAAGGTAGGCCGCAGCCCTTGAGGGCTACTGTTGTTGACTGTGCGTTGGGTTAAGGGCAATTGTACATACCCTAACCAAATTTGCAGGCCCAACAGTGCAAACAGTGGTAACATTAGTGTTTTTGTGGAGGATCGCTGGGTCAAAGTGTTGACCTAGATTGGATCATGACATAGCAACCTGTACATGCCCGAGACGGCAGCTAAGGCAGTGTGGCTTCATGACAGAAGTAGTGTCCCTCATCATGCAGGAGGTTTCTAGGAGATGCAACATTAAGGTTGGATACTACAGCAGTTGATGTAACAAGTTTAGATACAACCTATGGATGCAGCTACATATCTAGTATAGCAGACTTGAAGCAACAGTTGTGATGTGTGTTGGATCCGTTTCTTTGGGTCAGTTTGGATCAGATTGTTGGGCAGTCGGTGGGAGCCAAATTGGTGGCTTGACATAGCAGCAATGGTACATGGTGCAACATTGGTACCGCAGTGGGAGCTGCAAGTACAGTGCAACATAGTGCAATGAAGAGCTCAGCAGTACAGTGATGGGTACAGTCATGATTAGTGAAGCATGATGAGATGTAGCATAGCAAGGATCGGTGCAACACAATGAGGTGCAGTATGATGATGCGGAGCAGCACAATGATAGGTGCAACATGGTGATGAAGTCACCTTGGAGAATCAGTTGAAGCAACATGTCTTCAACTGAGTTTAGCTACCTCATGTATCATCTTCGTAAAGATGATTTGTGCTCTTATTTAGATAAGTCAAAGTGTTGACTTCTGTTGTAAATGTACTATCTCTCTCTCTACTGAATTATTGAGGAACATATAAGAAGAATTGATCAAGGGTTTCCCCACATTAGGGTTTGTCCCTGGCTAGCGCCACATCTTATGTCCTCCTGTCTTGGCTTGTCTTCTGCGATTTATGTTTATGTTCTATCTACAATTTACTATTATGCTGATGTGATTGCTAATCTGGAAAAGATATTGAGCTAACTGTGAAAATTGAAATAAATTGCTCGAAGCATGGCATAGAACATACCTAAAATTAACAAATGTCCAATTACAAAATAGCACTATACATACATACATACATATATATTAGCCCACGGGGAGCAACTCAATTGGCAACCACTGTGTTATGAAGTATTAAGTAAACCATGAGATAGTGCATCCTCATTTTGGAAACTTGTACTTGTTTCCCTACATTGTGCAATTTAGCTTGAAACTAAACTCTCCAACCTCAATATGTGTGACTTTGACATGATTGAGGATTAAATTGCAAGGTTTAGAAACCTAGAGGTTAACATTATTCAAGCAAGAAGAAAAGTAAAATCATATCCAAAATTCTATAACTCTTATTATTTAGGAGGTTTTCTCTAATATCATTCAAGATCAAGTTACTTTTGTAGAATTTCCACAAAATTTTGATTTGCTAATATGAACAAAATCTAAAACCAAATTTTCTTTTCACAAACTTAGAATTTCTCTACCAAATAGTAGCGGAATAGAACAGAAATGAAAGACACAATTTCACACAATAAACAACACAATTTTTCTAGGGAACCCAATGGGGAAAACCATTGTTAGCTTCAGAATTTTATTGAGGAAAACTGAGCAATAGATCTCATCCAAATACAAGCTAGTTTCCATATGAAAATACAATGATTCTCCTCCTTGTCCTAGGCCTGAAACCCCTGCTTGATCCCTAATCTTCTTCCTCTTGTATGCGCACTAAAGGCTCTAATTTCCTTGCGCTATCCCTTAGTAAATAGCCTCCTATTTCCTAGTGCAGCCCAAGCTCATATTAAATAGGGAATTTCCCTATTTCTACACGCACTCCAAGAGGAATTGCTCTCCACAATAACTCGCACAAGAAAACTCCTTAGTACCTTTATTCACAAGCTCACACAAAAAATTATGATACAATGAGTGCCTTCAATATCCTTATAATCTCTTCTTTAGGTGTTAATTTATGGTATGTTCTATGCTTAGTGCAGTTTACTTCAATTTCTTCTTATTAGCCACTGTTTAGCAATCACATAAACATAAAGTAAAATGTTGATAGAACACTAATAGATGGACAAAAAACAAGCCAAGACAAGAGACACAAGATGTGGCAGCTAGCCAGGGACAAACCCCAATGCGAGGAAACCCTTTGATCAATTCTTCTTTAATCTTCAATAGTTCAACAGAGAGAAATAGTACAAATTCAGAAATCTATAATTTTCTAACAGCAGTAGCAAACCCTAACCAGCAAAGTCAAATCTAGTCAAACAAGTTGAAATTGACCTTCAATATGTTTGGTCAATTTCCCATTCATCTAGTCCTCCAACAACAAGAAGAAACAGCCCCAAAAACTGTAGTCAATTGAAGTCAACTTGCTGCCCCAAACTAAGGCAGTCAACGCTGGTCAAACCAGAGGTCAGATTGCCTCGGTTTGCGTGCCAAAAATTGCAGCCTACCTAGGAGAGGTTGCCACACCAAAACCGCACCCCTGAAAATTCAACGCTTGGTCAACATTGTCCAAAACGTCTCGTTGCAGCTTCTACGTCCTCCTGCGTCCTCCTTCATTGCCCTTTTGCGTCCTCCTTCCCACATGTGAGCTTTTCTTCCTTGTGTGTAAACCTAATCAGCCAAGGAGAGAAGAGAAGTGTGAGAGATGAGATGAGTGAATAATGACTCAACCTCACTTGTATTTATATGATATGTTGGGCATGTGTGCCACACATTTAGCTGTTGGCCGACCTTGACAATTTGTCAAGTAAATACAAATAAATTCATATCTCTGTATATACTTGTCAGAATCGGATGATCGTTAGATCAATCCTACACCTCTCGACGAGAGGAATCAAGGAACAATATCAGCTGCCATAAATAAGATGACCCACATGGAGTTTGGCCCTAGTTGCCAATTTTAACATTAGGCTATTATTAGCGAGTTTCTAAATTAGGAAGTCGAGCTGGAGCTTTTCTAGTTAACAAAAGTCAACACAACTAGTTAACCGGAGCCTCCTAAAATTTAGGAGGCTAACTCCACTTGAGGTTTCATTTCCCAATTTAACTCGTGCTAGCGGACAGATAATTGGATCCTCCACAAATTCGCACTATTCAAACAAATGTTGTGATAATTGCGATCAAGATTAAATAAGTCAGGGTCCGAAATCGGAAAAAAATCGTAAAAATCACGAAAAACTAGGTAAAAATCAGCAAATACAAAGAAAAAAAAAATCATTTCTTTTCATTTTTTTAATATCTAAAGCATCCACAACATAAAACAAATGCATTAACACATAAATATGAAAAGATAACTAATATATAAGAAGTGTAATATGTCTAGTGTTACATCACACATAACAATGAATCATGTCCTGAATACTGAGTCCTGACTCTACCTCAAAATATCAACAAAAAATATAATAATGTATCTCATATCATGAGTCATAATATCATATACAATGAAATGAACCAAGTAACTAGTACTATTGATTTCCTTTGCCCCTCTTGCAGGAAAATATAACATCTTTCCCTCTAGATGAAGACAGCCATGGGGCTAGCAGTGGACTCCGTTGTGTTGTAGAAGCCGAAGAACTAGGAGCTATATGAGGTAGACCACATCCTCTATTGGTGACCATGGTAGGTGGTGTCACCTCCTCTTGTTGCTCCTCCTCCTCCTCTGCAGCTGCTACCCCTCCACACCAATAAGGGGTCGACTCCATGATAGGCCTCTCAGCCTCAAACCTCCATGCAACAGTGGTGTCAATCCCATCCAATGAGATGGCCTCCACATCAGGTGTCCTCTCAAGTTGCCTCACCCACAATCAGAGATTGTAATAGATGTAGACCATGTCATTAAGGCGCTGGAACTCCAACCTCTACAAGGGTCATAAATTAACAATTATAAAAATAATAATAATAAATTATATTCTTTATTATTTAATGAATTCAAAAAATTAATTGGAAATTTTTTATTATTTCATCTATTGCGCTTCTTGGTGTGTATTTTTTCAAATACACTCCAGGTGCGCTCGCATCCAGAGGAGCTACATGTTTGACTGAGCACTCAAATGGCAAGCCTTTGGAGATTGGGTACTCTGCCATCATAGCTTCACCACCATGCATCTACAACAAATAAGATAAACATAAGAAAAAAATTAAAATTTGAAACTTGAAGCAAAGTATGAAGAGACAATGAAATTTGAAACAAACTAAAGCTTACCTGGCATTTTAGTCTTCCTATCTACAATAACCATGTCAAAAATAAATATGCCACCTGCCATCTTGTATATCTCCATTTCTTTGGAGATTTCTGCACGTTCTGCTAGACATGGCACCATCTTCTGAACACAAGTGAAGAATCCATCCATGACCTTAGCATCAAATAAGAAACCACAGGAGTAAGAAAATGTGGGGTTCAAGTAGATCCCTGCAGCATGAATGGAACAATGGAGTGTATTGTTCCATCGCTCAACAATCACTTCCCATATCAATTGTTGTTTTTCAAACCCCTCATCCCCCTTATCATCACAATAGCTACGAATGGATTATTTGGCCCTATCCATAGCCTCATACAAGTAGCCCATTGTGGCCTTGTCTCCATCAACTAATGAAAGAACCTTTACCAAAGGTTCAGTAATGCTACACACCTCCTGCACTCCAGCCCAAAAGCTCTCTTGGTATGAAACTAGCCTGTATATGGCCTCTCCCTCTGGTTTGCAACTAAATGACAAAGCACACCACTCGTCTGAAAGAAACATTCTCTTCACATCCCACATAGAATTCAAGAGGGATTGAAGAGATATGAAGCTAGTGGCAAACTGTGTAATTGCAGGGCGCACCAACCCATTGTTGGTGAATGTTCTCAACAAATGAAGCATTGATGCATGATTATATATAGATTTTGTGATGTTTTTTTATGATTCAACAATATCCTTGACAAAAGGAATTTTTTCTATGTCCTCCAACATCAAGTCAATGTAGTGTGCAACACAAGGTGTCCAAAATAAGTTAGGATGTCTTTCCATAAGTATCCTGCCAACAGCAACATAATTGCAGCATTGTTCGTTATAACCTGGACAACATGTTGTGGACCCACCTCCTGAATGAACACGTCCAACAAATCACATAATAATCGTGCATCTTTGATTTGTTCATATGCATCAACAAATTTCATAAACAGTATCCCCTTGGGACAATTAACCAAGAAGTTAATAAAAGTTCTACCCTTTTGATCAATCCAACCATCTGACATCACAATGCATCCTGTGTGTGCCCATGAGCCCCTAAACTCCTCCAATCTCTTAGTGCATTCGGCCTTTTCATTCTGAAGAATACACTCTCTAAAGTCATCATAGGAAGGGGCTTTGTACCCCGGGCCAACAATAGCAATAGCATCAATTGCAGGTTGGAAAAATGGATTGTTCCTGGCAATGCTCAAAAGGAACATCACTCCAAAGAAGACATTTGTCCAACAACTTATCAGCTTCTTCCTTCTCCCTTTTTTTAAGAGTTGACGTGATAGATGGTTGTGCACCAGGTGTGGTTCTAGGAACAAAAAAATGATGAGGTGGTTGTGGGGTTGACTGCAAACGTTGATGTTGAAGAAGAACCAATACCTCTCATGGTCACCTCCCAATCCTACCACTCCACCCCCTGCCATTTGATTCTTCAAAGTTGTCTTCGTCACTTTGGTTGTCTTTATTTCTTTCAATGATTTGAGGGCTCTACGGATGATTTCTGGATTTGTATTTGTGCAAGACCCTACTTCCAATCCAAGAATTTGTGCAAGGTGGAACTTCATTCTGTATACCCCCTGTCATATGATGCCCACATAACTTGCAACTCAAATTTGATCTGTCAAACCCTCCATTAGGTTCACCAAATTCCCACAAAGGGTCAAATTGTTGATTTGGGGTAGCATCGGGTGTGCTCTAACCATGAAAATTGGTGGAGAGGCTAAAGCACATGAAATCTCCAAGATCCAGAAATGGTTTGGGCAGATTCTAACCGGTTTGGGAGCTATTAAAATAATTAATATTTTTAATGGAGTTCCTAAGTCTAAACTTCGGAAAAATAAAATATTAATAGGTATTAATATAAAACTAGGTTAGAGAAGGTTCCAAAAGTCATAAGCCAAATCTAATCTTAGTCGTTGATTAAAGATTTAATCTCGGCCATTGAAGGACCAACAGGAAAAGTATAAGAGGAGGCTTGAGGTTCAGCGGGAGAACACACTAGAGTGATCAGTGTTTCAATTTGCTAGAGCAGGGTTGCTAAGCAAAGTCGAATCAGTGATCGGCAGTGAGGGGCAGTGAGTACTGGACAGAGAGGCAGAGACAGTGCCAAGAGACCAGCGCAGACGCAGAGAGCGAAAAGCAGCAGCCAGAGCAGGGCACGTAGAGCCCAGCAGAGACAGCGCAGAGACCAAAGGGATTGTGTCATCCACGCAAAGAGTAGCTGGAGTGATGCAGAGGGTCCCAAAGGCTGCGCAGTGCCTCGAAGGGTTGACGCAGAGGGTTTCGGGGCTGACGCAGAGGTCAGAAGGGCCAGCACAGTGTTTCAAAGTTGCTGGAGAGGGTTTTGTGGGATAGGTTTTCTAAATACTTGTTTCCGAATAGAGGTATTGCTGCCAGTTATTTTTTCTCTGTTGGGTGAGCCAATTTGGCAACCAGTTGTACTCAAGGAAATACTGCATAATAATAAACCCTCAGAATAGCTGCACCAGTTTTCCCGCATTGGGTTTTTCCGATGACATTTTTCCAAAAATAGCGGTGTCACTAGTGTGTTTGTTTTCTTTCAGTTGATGCTCTGTAGATGTTGAGACTGTATTGTGTTTATTTCGTTATTTATATGTTTTAAATAACTTGTTCGAATTTAACAAATAGAAGAAATAAACCAGAAGAATACAGATTAAATTTCTAACAGATAAAATTAGAAATTTCAACACAAATTTCCTTGACATGTTTGTAACTTTGTTGAACTCTTGAGTTTTAATGTAAGAATGAAATTTGAACCTAGGACACAAGAAGAATTGCAAGTTAAACAAATGAAATTAAGATTTACATACAACATTTTGAATTTTTTACCAAAACAAACCTCAACTCAATTGAACAATAATGTCAAAAAAACACATTCAAACCTAAGCAAAAATCATGGAAAAAAACTAGGGCACAAGAAGAATTTAAACAAATCAAACTAACAATCAAGCTTTTGCATTTTTGACAAAAAAAACCCTCTCGACTAAATGCAAAAAATGACAAAATAACACACTCAAATCCAACCAAAAATCATGGAAAATATATGAGTAACAAAAACCTAAGGAAAAACAAGGAAAAAACAAAAAAAAATAGGGCCAAATTTGATGCCCATACTTGAAAACCATGTCTTGTTGAAGAAACTTGGTACAAACTCGAAATATTTTTGCTTGGGATGCTAAATTCCTTCACTTTTCTCCTCTCTTGCCCTTGTAGATGACTTCTCCTCCGCCTTAGCTCTCACCCTTGCTCTTTGTCTTCAAAATGAATAAAAAAAACATAAAAAAAAAACTTTAAAAACTCATTGTCATGCGTCCTGGCAATTTTTTTTTGCATCGGATAACGATTTTTTCAAAAAGAAAAAACCGTTGATTTATTTGAACGATTTAATCACCATCTTGAAAAATTCGCAATTTTTCAACTGATTCAAACTACTTCTTGAACTCATCCAACATCACTGAGACTCGTGCATGATTAAGAAGATCAGTAAATTGATTCCTTGAATTAAGGCACAAATCAAGGAATCCATTCTTCGCTACTTTTCAACACTCCCTCCTAGTGAGGAAGGGATTTTGTATAACTCCCAACTTATCTCTGTGATTAACAAAATTGTTTCTTGCTAATGCCTCGGTCAAGATGTCTGTTGTCTGCTCCCCTATTGGAATATACAGTAGCTTCACCAACCCCTTTTGCACGCAATTTCTAAGATGATGATACCGGATCTCGATATACTTTGAGTGATCATGAAACATTGGGTTCTCAGAGAGCTTAATGCAACTCTGATTATCACAATGTATCGTGGTAGGCAACATCCTAAGTCCCACAAGCAACTTACTCATCTAAATAGCCTCGCAAGTTGTCTAACTAGCAACCATGTACTCGACCTCTGTTGAATTGAGTGCAACTGATCTCTGCTTTCTGCTTTACCAAGAAACAGGTGTTGACCTAATGTTGAAGATGCCACCTGAAGTACTCTTCCTGTCTATGGAGCTCCCTACCCAATCTGCATCTATGAAGCCCTCAAGCCTCACTCCATCAACCTGTCTATACCAAAATCCATAGTCTGTTGTGCATCTAAGGTATCTCAACGCATGCTTTGCAGCGACCCAAAGCACTTTGGTCAGTTCCACCGTGAACTGACTCAAATGGTTTACTGCAAAACAAATATCAAGTCGTGTGTTAACCAAGTACATCAACGACCCAATGAGTTGTCTATATAATATAGGATCCACTTGCTCTCCTCTACTAGCATCCACCTTCCTCCAGTTTGTGACTAGAGGTGTGGCTATAGGCCTATAATTCTACATATGAAATCTTCAAAGAATCTTTGTTGTGTACTTGCCCTGTCCCACGAAGATCTCACAATCAACCTGCTAAACCTTCAAGCCAAGGAAATAGCGCATAAGCCCCATATCCTTCATCTAATACTCCCTTGCAAGGTCCTCCTTGCAATCCTAGATCGAGCTCTAACCTCTAGTCAATATAAGATCGTCGACATAGAGAACTAGAATGAGCATAAGCCTTCCAACTGTAATGTAGTACAAGTTGGCATCTGCCTCACTCTTAGTGAAGCCCAATCCTCAAACGTAGCTATCAATCTAAGTTTACCATGCTCTCGAAGCCTACTTGAGCCCATAAAGAGCTCTCTTCAGCTTGCACAAATGTGTGTCTCGGTTGAATTGTGCGAACCCCTTTGGTTACTTTATATCAATGTTGCAGTAATCGTTATCAGGATATTATCGGCGAGGGTAAAAAATCGGACCATAAGATAAATAAATAAATAAAAAAAATAAAATCGTAAAAAAAAAAAAACAAAAACAAAAACAAAAAAATTGGTAAAAATCGGGAAAAATCGTACATACAAAAATATTCTTTTTTTTTCAATTTTTTTAATATCTAAAGCATCTACAACATAAAATAAATACATTGACACATAAATATGATAAAAGAACTAATATATAAGATGTGTAATATCATTTCTAGTGCTACATCACACAACAGTGAATCATGTCCTGAATAGTAAGTCCTGACTCCTGAGTCCCAACTCAGCCTCAAAATATCAAAAAAAAATATAATAATGTATCTCATATCACGAGTCATAATGTCATATACAATGAAATGAACCAAATAACTAAAGTCTAATACTATTGATTTCCTCTGCCCCTCTAGATGTAGATGTCGGTGGTGTTGGCAGTGGACTCTGTTGTGCTCTAGAAGCTGAAGAACTAGGAGCTACAAGAGGTAGACCACGTCCTCTACTGGTGGCGAGGGTAGCCTAGGTAGGTTGTGTCACCTCCTCCTCCTGTTGCTCCTCCTCGTCATCAAAAACATCGTCGAAAAAAATAAATAAATAAAATAAAATTCCAAAGATTTTTTTCCCAAAAAATCGCGACTTTTTCAAGTTATCGCGATTTTTTGTGAAAAAAATTTAGCGTAAAAATCTGGCGATAATATCGCCAAACTAAAAAAATTGCGATTTTGCAATTTTCACAACACTACTTTATATAGATCTCCTCCTCAACAACTCCATTGAGAAAGGTTGTCTTCACATCCATCTGGTGGATCTTCCACCCCATCTGTGCCGCAAGTGCCAAAATAGTCCTAATGGATGAATACCATGCTACTGGGGCAAAAGTCTCCTCATATCCTATGCCCTCAATCTATGAGAAGCCCTTGGCCACAAACCTGACCTTGAACTTCTCCACACTCCCATCTGCTCCATGCTTCAACTTGTACACCCATCTAGATCCAACCACTGATTTCCCCTCAGGTCGTGGAACAACCTCCGAGACATCATTCTTCCCAGACAGGTATTGATTTCCCCTTAGGTCGTGGAACAACCTCCCAGACATCATTTTTCCCAGATAACTACTGATTTCCCCTCAAGTGTGTTCTGGGCAGGCAAGTTGCAGGTGGGGCGACCCTTCCCATGGACGAGTTACGGCGGGCACTCTTGCCTGAATGGGAGAGCTGCTGTGCGAAGGACCGGCGGTGGGGCGCGTCTGCCCGACGCGCTGCAGAGGGCGACATGACAGTGAGGGCGCCTCTGCCCGAGCAAGTTGCGGGTGAACGGTGACACGGTTGGCACGACGAGCGCAAAGGTTGACACGGGTGGGCGCCCCTGCCCAGCGATAAGTTGCGATGGGCGACCCGCAGGAGGGCGCCTCTGCCCAAACGAGTTGAACGAGTGAGGGCATTGCTGAACGGAAGGGCAACCCAAGGTGGGCGACCCTAAGCGAGCTTACACGACTGAACGAGTGAGGGCGTTGCTGAACGGAAGGGCGACCTGGGGTGGGCAATCGTGAACGAGTAGGCCAATTTGCTGATTTTGGCAGAATTTCTAAATGAATCTTGGGGTTTCCCTGGCAAAGGTTCTATATGTAAAAATACTTGTAAAAGATTGTATTATTATTATTGGGCAGACTCTAATGAGAGAGTTGCCCCTCCCATTAAAAGGAAGTAATCGGTTGTGCATATTTATATGATGATGATGATGATGAATGTTATTTCCGTTGTGTAAAATGATGAATGCTTGGTAGAATTGCAGAAAAATAACAATAACTAAGTGTTGAATGTTAGGCATAGCCCGTACTCATTAGTATTGGCGAAAAGATTTTGGGTAGCGATGCCGCACTTGCCTATGTGCGGTTGAAAGACTACTGCCAAGATAGGGGCATGAGAGATGGTCTCCTATGTGAAAATCTAAGCTTAGCTGCTCAGTGAAAATCTAAGCTTAGCAACAACATGCAATATCCCAACTATGCCCCCTTGCTAAATGTTCATGTATAAGACGTATGTATGTATGCTTAATACGATCTGAACAATGGAGACTCATAAATTATGAGCCCATGATGGGATCATCATATAAAGCAATGTCTTATAATATAATCAAATAATCTTGGACACCCAAAATGCACAGGCTCCAATTATTTTAGTAAACAGTATTGATATCTAAAAGTAAAGAAATTGCCCTCTTGAAAAAAGAAAAGAAATGAGGGGGGCAGAGATTATTGTTCTCCCAGGAGTATACTCTAGATGGGGTGCAATTACATTGCCAAGGTAATCAGCTAGGTGGAGTTGAAAATAGTGATGTTCAGCTCCCTTTTGTTCAGCAGTGGAAGTGTGTACTGTGGCTCCATCAATGAATAGAGAGGAGCTGATTGCAGTGGGTTTTCTTCCTGATGAGGGATTCCCACTATAAACCATGTTTTCACTCTGTCCATTATGTGAATGATTTTATGCTGCTTTTATGGAATTTTAGACAGATTAATGTTTGTACCCTGATCCTCAAGGGGGTAGGATCTAAGGCGATAACAGAATCACATCAGAGCAGTGTTCTAGTGCTGCAACCTTTGGGTAAGATTATGTAGAGTCTAGACTCAAGAATGGACTAATTTACAGAAAAACCATGATGCTGTATGTTTCCATTCGAATAACAATAACAACAGTGGAAACTTTAAGATAAAGTCAAGAGAACAAATGTCTGCGAATGTTGAGAATAAAAAGCAGGCAAATGAAAACAGCCATGTAAGATCAAGAGAGCCAGATCCTCCGTATGCAATCTTGCCTGCAGCAACACAAATCTAAGTATTTGCAGTAGTGCCAGAAAGAGAAGGGCTTGCTGTGGCTGCAAATGTTGCAGAAACTTCCTTAACAATCCCTAGCATTGAAAATGTTGTTGGCTGTAGTAGAGCGAAGGTCAAAGAGTCAAAGACTACAACTGTTTAAGTGAAATAGCAAAATATGAGATCCCAAGGATGAGAAAGGTGTTGGCTGCTCAGCAAGCTGGAAGAACAGGAAAAAGTGGATGACATGGCTATCACTTCTATTTTTCTGCAGTTCACAATGTTTCCGGACTTTCCATTACCCGAAATGTGCAAGGTTCCTAGTGAGGATGATGACGCATATTTTGATTCTTTCATCCTTTATGGAACGGAATTTGATGAACTACTAGAAACTGATGAATTGACCAAAACTATTCATGCCTGAAAAGATGAGATTCAAATACTTGCAAAGCAACTTGCTATAACTGAAAGTGAGATTGAAGATGCACAGAAAGAATAGGAAAGAAAAGATGAAAATAATTATCTCTAAAATGCAAGGGTCCCAATGAAGAGTCAGATATGCTCACATCACTGGAAAACCCAATTTGCCATCCAGTGAAAGACACAACAGCCTAAAAACTCAGTGACTGCAGTTTCTGTCATGATTGTTTTGTATGAATGAGAATACACGTTATACTAAAACCTTCTGCAGTACTGTTTGTATTTATGCAGAGTCCTCACTGTGACTATGTGCAGCTGAAGTAGAGGATCTGTCTGCAGACACGAATTTGGGGCATGGGGAGCTCTGCTCACCGCTTTGTTGCCACTGTTACAACAACAAGCTCGGTACTCTCCCTAGACTACTGACTACACAAGAGAGACATATGTGCTCAGCAGATCCTCATTTGTGGCCATGGTATTTGTTGATGGTCCTGTTCGAGTTATTTCCAAGTCTATCATATAACCTAGTGATGGCTCAAACCCTCTAAATGTAATGATGGACTACATATTCCCACAGAACTGACGATATCAGCAGTATTCACACGTTTTCAAGTTGATCCAGTTCCACCACTAGGAGCTATTGGCAATGGTTTATCGCAATGGTTTATCATGTCCAGGCATTAAAAACCAGATTCTGCCTGCTAAGTACTTGATCAGAGTGCCTGTAACCTGTGGCTGTGTTAATGGTCTAAGTCAAGTTCACTTGCCTACAAGATGAAGGCAGCAGACGCTGTGCCACATTGCTAATACGGTGTTTGGGTCTGGTTATCTGTATGCTCCCTTGGTCATTCCATTGGACAGTCCATCACAACAGATCTTTAATGTGTAACTGTAAATCTAGTGAGACTTTGCTCTATTTTGCCATGATTACTTATTATTGGAATATAATATTATTAGCATACTGCTCACTGTGGGTCATCCAGGGGTTCTGCACACTTCTGTGTTGCCGCTATTACGACAGCAAGCTCAGTACTCTCCCCAAACTACTGACTTATTTAACATAAGAAAGATGGATGTGCTCAGCAGATAATTATTTGTGGTTATGGTATTCTTTGATGGCCCTGTTCAAGTTATTTCCAACTTCCAAGTCTATCATAGAGTCGTGTGATGACTCAAACCCTTTAAATGCAATGGTGGGCTACATATTTCTCACAGAACTGATGATATGAGCAGTATCCACACGTTTTGAGTGGATACAGTTCCACCACTAGGATCTATTGGCAATGTAATATCATGTCCAGCTAATGAAAACCAGATTCTGCCTGCTAAGTACTTGATCAGAGTGCCAGTAACCTGTGGCTGTGTTAATGGTCTAAGGAAGTTAAGTTCACTTGCCTACAAGATTGAGGCAGCAGACATACTATGCAATATTGCTAATACTATTGGAAGTCTGGTGATCTGTAAACTCGCTTGGTTATTCCAATGGGCAGTTCATCACAACAGATCTTTAACGTGTCACTAAAAATCTAGTGAGACTTTATCCTATTGTGCCGTGATTACTGAATACTAGAATATAATTATATAATATTCTTAGAATACTGCTCACATCAATAAAACTAAGTTGAGAAACAATAACATATCTACAGTTGTAAAACCACACAACACAACATGGAAACAAGATTTACCCTGGAAAAATCTGCGAGGGAAGCACGACCCGCATGAAACCTGCGGGTACCCGCGGGTAAGGACGGGTCCTATGCTGGGCCGGGTCACCCGCATAGAACCCGCGGTCTAGACCCAGACCCAGCGGGTTTTGTATAAGACCCGGCTACCCGCATCAAACCCCCGGGTAGCCCATGAAACCCACATCGGACCCGTAGAAAACCCTCAGGGCATCAAAACCCACAATCTGTCCAAAACTTTGAATTTGAAATTTTATTTTTTTTCTTTTTTGGAAATGAGGTGGAGGAAAAGGGAAATTGGAGGGGAAAAAAGCTTTATAAGCCCCTCTCCCTTCAATTTCTCATTCACTTGTCATTTGAGTGTTTGGCTAATTTGTGTGAGTGTTGAAACTTGAAACTTGAAAGTGAAGCTAAAGGAGCATGAAAGAGCTGTTGGAGGAGGCTAAAGGAGGCTTTATCGGATTAGACTAAGCTTCAGGGAGGCTTCATGAACCTAGTTAGAATGTTTTCCATGTATTCATTTTTGTTTTTTTTGTTTTTAATTTTTTTTATGTTTGCAAATTTTAATTTTTTTTGGGAACCCCTGTGGCTAAGTTTCTTAGCCACACAACCAAAAAAAAATTGCAAATTATAAAAAAAATTCAAAACCAAAATAAAAAAATAAATTTATTTTTTTTCTTCCAGATTTTGTCACCATGCCACCAAAGGGTTTCACGCAGCCTCGCGATCTGACATGGACACATGGTCAACGAACCATTCCCAGTGATGACCACAATATCAAGTGCACTTATTGGAATGCCACAATGCATGCAAGCATAAAGCTGAAAATTGAAATACCACCTAGCCAAAATTCCTGGGAATGGTGTGGCATGTTGTCAAAGTTGCCCTAATGAAGTCACTACTGAAATGGTAGCTTCTTTGGAATCCATTAAAGAAGCAAGTTCTAAAAGGGCAAGAAGGAAGGATGAGATTGTTGGGATAGGTAGATCTTCATCTCAAAGTGAAACAGAGTTTCAAAGTCCAGGTATTGGTAACTCCTCTTAAAGTGTTGTGGCAAACAGGGGTATAACCTCTTCTTTCTTCAGTCCTCGTACAACTCCAGGATCTCAACCAACCTTGGACAGTTTTAATGATAAGAAGAGGAAGGAGGCAGATATGGCAGTGAGGAGGTTTTGGTACCATAACAGTCTTTCATTCAACTATGCAAAGTCTTATTTTTATCAGCCCATGGTGGATGCCACTGCATATGCTGGCCCTCAATACAAAGCCCCATCTTATAATGCACTTCGAGGGAAAGAGCTAGATGAGAAGCTTGAGTGTGTCAAGGAACAATTGGAGAGCATTAAAAGCTCATGGAAATTTACAGGTTGTACACTTATGTCTGATGGGTGGACAGATCAGAGGGGTAGAACAATAATAAATTTTGTTGTAGCTTGCCCTAAAGGAACCATGTTCCTAAAATCCATTGATGCATCTGCAAATGTAAAATATGCACATTTGATTTTTTCATTGTTGGCTGATGTGGTGGAAGAAGTTGGGGTTGCAAATGTTGCCCAAGTAATCACGGACAATGCAGTGAATTATGTGGCAACTGGAAGGTTGCTTTGTGCCAAATATCCCACAATTTTCTAGACTCCATGCGCTACCCATTGCATAGACTTGATGCTAGAGGACATTGGGAAGTTGGAGTGGGTGCAAGACGTTGTGCAAGAATGCAAGCATATTACCAAGTATATTTATAATCATGCTTGGGTGTTGAACCTTATGAGGGATTCATACAAGGTGAGTTTAGTTGCCCAACTATCACACGGTTTGCTACCAACTTTCTTTCCCTCCAAAACCTTTTGTATGAGTACCAAGCTTTGAGAAGAATGTTTTGTAGCCAGCAATGGGTATTCTGGAAAGATAGCACAAAATCTGAAACAATGTCTGTGAAAACATTTGCCTTTTCTGATAGTTTGTGGGACAAAGTGACTGAGATTGACAACTTCACTAAGCCCCTTATGAAAGTCTTGAGATTGATGGATGGAGAGAAACCTGCAATGGGATATATTTATGAGGGCATGGACAAGGCCAAAGAGGCCATCAAGACTTTCTATAAGGGAAATGAATCTAAATATCTCACTATATGGCAAATTATTGATTCCAGGTGGGACAGGCAACTACATTCACCATTGCATACAGCAGGAGCATATCTCAATCCGAGCTTATTCTATAATGAGGGGTCTAGCATTCAAAGAGATCCTGAGGTGATGAGAGGTGTCATGATATGCATTGAGAAGATGTTCCTGGATCAAGATATTCAAGACAAAATCAACTTACAACGAGATATGTGCAAGGAAGCATCTAGCATGTTTGGATTCAGCTCAAGCCAATGTCTCAAGGACAAGAAAATGCCTTGTAAGTGCAAATTGTTAGAACTTAGCTTGTAATTTTGCTAGTTCTCTTTTATATGTTTGGCATTGCAAACAGATAACCTTTGTTGTTATTTTTTTACAGCTCATTGGTGGAGAGATTGTGGCACTGAGGCATCACAATTACAAGAATTCACCATCAGAGTTCTGAGGCAACCCTGCAGTGCTTCTTCTTATGAGCGCAATTGGTCAGTGTTTGAGCACATCCACAACAAAAAGAGAAACAGGTTGGAGCATGAGAGGTTGGAGAAGTTGGTTTTCATCTACTACAAACTTTGAATGCTCACAAAACAAGTGCAACCAAAGGATACAGATCCAATTTTATTGGATACTATTGATTTACAGTCTGATTGGGTTGTGGAGGAGGAGGCCCCTGATTTGAGTTGGCTTGAGGAAGAGACTGAGGATCTCTCTAGTTTGCCATCCCAAATGGAGACTCCAAATACACTTGCCTCACAGTTGCTTCAGTCTTCCGATGTTACCACTAGCTCCACGAGGGCTTATTTTAGGCGTGGTCGTCCATGAATGATGAGACTCAAGATTGTTATGAGACAATCATTTATCATTTATGACATATGTATTTGAATTTTGAACTTGCTGACATTTTTTTATTTTAATTATGGAATCATGAGTCCTTGTCTTATTCAGTATCCAAGTGTTTTGCTTTAAAAAAATCGAATATGTTATGTTGTACTTTTATAGATATGAGATGATGGTATGAATCATTGCATATATTGTCGTTTTTGTAGCTTATAAGGATTGAAATTGTTACTAGTTTCTTTTTTGTGCTTAAAATTTACCACATTTTAAGTTTTTTTTGTATTTTGACGAGTCTTATACGAATCTTATAAGGGTCGTTCTCGAGTCTTATACGAGTTGACAAGTCAATGCCGTGACGAGTCTTATACGAGTACGAGTCGTGCAACATTGATTTTGACCCTGCTCAATGGAATTCAGGATTTGACCTAAAAAAAGAGAACAAATATTATATTGATCCATTTCAGATAATACCTCCCCATTTTGGGAGGTTTTCATTCCCCAAAAGCTTTACTTTTGAAGGAGATGAGGAAAAATTTCTGGAACTTTCTCCCTAGAGATCCACTTTGCCTTCACTGGTAATTGCATTTTTAGGCCAATCTACCAAAGTTTTTGCTGACACTTTTTGGTCATTTCAATCTTTTTTTGTAGAACCATATATTTTGCTAACTCTACCTATGCATCCAATCCCAAGTCTTCTATTGATGGTAAGACTTTCCCTTCCTTTTCCTCATTGAGCTTGGATGGCTCATAGAGTTCCAAATTCTCTACATTTACCATTGAGTAAATGTACATGCATGTGGGTAGACTAACTCTATAAGCATTGTTGCCTATAGTTTCCAACAACTCAAAATGCCCATATCTTAGGGACTTGGTTTTCTTTCCAGGCCACTACAACCCTTTTTGTTCAAATGAGCTAGACATTATCTCATACTTTGAGGGTTTTCTATGTCACGTATAGATCATGCTTGGCCTTGTACTCTTCCTATGACTCCTTTGGCTTCTCTTGTACTTGCAATAGATTTGTCTCAACTCTCATCTTATCTATAAAATTTTCGACCTTTAGCACCTCCACTATGTCATCTTCCTTCTCTCACCCATGTTGCCTATATGCAACATCTAGTAGTGAAGTTGGCCACTGGAATATCCCAAAACAAGTTTCAAAAGGAGACTTGTTGGTGGAAGTATGGACCGCTCTATTATAGGAGTGTTGAATAGATCAAATTCTCATTTAGGTGCTAGGATGCTTCTAACGGTAACCCCTCAAAAGTTATACAAGGTTCTTGTTCATTTCTTATGTTTTCCTTTTTGTTTGTGGTTGGAAAGCTATAGATCTCTTCAATTTTGTACTCTGTCTTCTCCCACACTATAGTCTAAAATGAATTGAGAAATCTGGTATCACTACTATTAGAAATGATGCTTCTTAGTATCCCAAAGTGCACCCAAACCTTTCAGAGAAAAATCTTGTTACCTTTTCTCCTATGATGGTATTTTCACGAAGTTTGGGATGCACACCTTACAAAAACTCTCCACTACCACAAAGTCATAGTCATGCCCACGACTATTTCATTGCAAACCAACCCAATCTCAAGGGCGATACCTTCCCATGGCCATGTAGGTGCTAGCAAAGGATTGTACAATCTTTGCTTTCTATTATTGGGTTTATTGGTACAACAAAGTATGCATCTTTTCATCAACCTAGCTACTTTTTCTTGCATTTATGAGTTGAACTAGTACACGTAACTTTGCAAATTGGTTATTGTTTTCTCTAACACTAAAATGACCTACAACTTTAGAGGTGTGAATCCAAGTTGCATGAAGTGCCGAAACGTTTCAAAGTTTCCAAAATGTGTATGTTTAGAAACATCACTTCCCAAAAATGGAAACGTCGATCGAAACGTCATATATATATATATATATATAGAAATTTATAAGTGAATAACACATTATCTTGCAAGCAAAAAGGGAATAAGACCCATAGATGACAATTTAGAAGGAAAACCAAGTCTATAATAACTTTCATAGATGATTACATGATTGTCGAGTTTTAGCCAAGTTTCGAAGTTTCAGGTATGGGTATTGTTGTTTTTCCACGATACTGGTGTCTAGAATAGAACCATAGAATCTCTGACGCTATCAAACCAAGAATCACAACGATAATACTTTGCTCAACAGAATATAAACAACAGCAAATCTACTAGTGCACAAAATATGGACAACTTTTTACGCAATTTTGTACAATAACCCAACTTTGTTATATTAATCAACATATAATACAACAGTCTAGGGCTCCCGTACCAAAGATAATGGCCCTCATACATCCACTAGTACAAGAATACAAAACTGGGGCTTGGTGTCAATCCATCGACAGCCAATCTACCCTCAACATGATACTTTGACTATCTGGCTGATGTAGTCGACTCTCTCAGCTCCTCTCGGTCGTACTCAATACCTGTCGGGTCCTTCAGCTCCCAACCTGCAGCTCCTGCCTCTATCAACGCTCCAAATCCATCTGGCCACTAAACCTCAACTATCAATCTACTCACTAGTTGTGCCTTAGTCCACAAGGGCACAACACATCGAGACTCCCATCGAGTTGTTCACAGCTCCACTTGTGAACAACTCTCGCTCTGCCCACTGCTGCTCCTCATCTACTCAGGGACTTCAGCCCACTATGGTCTTCCTGTGTTGCTCTAATGAAGACCAACATAGAGCATGGAGGTCTGCCACCTATCACTGCAAGATGTCCATCTCCCACAATGAACACAGGCTAGGAGGACTGCCCATCATCTGTTGTAAAATTCCTTCTCCACATACAAGTCTAGGGTTGCTCAACTACTCCTTTGGTTCGTCAACCCTTGAGCTCAACAACTGCCACTCTAGCAACCACCTAGGTCCATGAAGATGGTGCACACTGGGCTCCAACTTGAACATTATCACGCTATCCTCCTATAGACCATATATGTCCAATCCACTATCCACACTTCGTCCACTCTCACGTTGCCCTCCAACAAACCACGAGTGACCAATCCTTGTTGTAGCATCTACTCCTAGTTAGGGCATCCAACACCTAGGAAACCCTTCCATATGGCTGTTAACAAACTTCCAAACTGTACTCTCCTAGGAAATCATCCACTAGCATCAATTCAACCTTAACACATCAATACAATACATACCTAGCCTTGCTCAGCTTCTGCGTCACCCTAGTGCAATCTGCTACACGCTCAACCCTCACCCACACTGGCTACACCTGCGTTTCCTGCACTTGCACGTTCCTACACTCGCGCATTCATGCACTCACGCTATTCGCACTCGAACTGGCTTTCTTGATGTGTAGACTATGAAAGATGCTTCTTGGACGTGTTAAATGACTCTCCTCCACCTTATATTTATACACAATACAAGGGCTCCATCAAGTCAAATGTGTGGGCTTGAAAACTTGTCACAAGGTCTCTAAACGCCTAGATGACCTTGTCCAAACCTACACATTAACCTCAAAAATTAATATCTCCTCATAGACAACTCGGATTTCGATGATTTTCATTGCGTTGGATTCGTCTTAACGTCCTCTATCATCTCCATCCATCACATATCCAAATCGCGTCATAGTTTTGGCCCAACAACTTTGGATGCAAATCCCAGGCTTGGGTTTCAAGCCCACAAGGCCACTTGTAGAGCTCCTTCCTCCAAACCCTCGATCCTCAAGGCTTGGAGTACCTCCCAAGCTACAAATATCAACAAGTACGGTCTGAAACGTCGGGTTCCCAGAAGTTTCATGCAACATAGGTGTGAACCTATCTGAAAAGTTGTGTTAATTCACCTTTAGGCACACACAACTTACCAATCTTGGAGAAAGCAATTTGCCTTGTTTCCTTCTTCAAGAAATTAACATTAAGACAAGGAAACAAAAGTAGGAAGCATGTTCAATTTGGCTCTCTTTATCATAGTAATATTCCAGCCACCAGCAATAGTTGTGCAACTGGTAAATTGATAAAAATGCTTAGTAAATTGAAAAAAGTGCCTCCCCGCATGGATCTACAACTACTTAGTGGGCATATGCATCCAAAAGAAAATGAAATTAATGGCATTGATCTCATTAATTTAATAATGTCTGATAACAACGACTACATTGTTTGTCGGATTAAGGAATTGGGCCCAACGAACGTGTTGAAAATTAGGATTAGGTTTATGCTTGAGAAACAATGTTTAACAGGCATAAGCCATATGGATACTATGACCGCCTTTGTTGGGAAATCAAACCAGATTCTTCAAATTCAATGACACAATCAAACCAAAATACGAGGTATAAAAAGGCAAACTGCGAATGTTAATGATAATGATGAGGCTCAGGCAGTTACGGGTAATGATCAATCTACAGGCAGACAAGTGCATCATATTTGTGGATTTATAAGAAACCTGGTTTGTGTTGTTACAGAACGAGCAAGCCAGAAAAGTATCACCCACAGAGCAGCATGGGCACCATATTCCACATTTTCCTGCATATGTAATCAAACCTCCGCGGCATTCAACAAACTTGGTGGTCAATTTACAAATATGGTTGTACCTCTACTGGTATCACTGCTGCAAATCTGGGAACTTAGTGATCAGCTTGGGAACATTGTCGTATCACCGTCGGTACCATGCCGCTATCCTTCAGACATGGTGTTCAGTTGGGAACATGACTATATCGCCATTGGTACCTTTTTCGCTTTTCAGATTTGGTGATGGCGAACATGCACTGACTAAAGCTCGCAAACTTTGATCACGATGTCTAGTGTAAGAAAGGGACATGACAGTACAAATCTGTATAGTAACGATTGTTGATTTTTGTAGCTTGGGAGGTACTCCAAGCCTTAATGATCGAGGGTTTGGAGGAAGGAACTCCACAAGTGGGCTTGTGGGCTTGAAACCCAAGCTTGGGGTTTTGCACTCATCGATGTTGGGGACAAAACCATGGAGATATTTGCACACGTGATGGATGGAGACGATAAAGGGGACAGCGAGGAGAATCCAACGCTTCGAGAATCGTCAAAATCCAAGTTGTCCTTAGTGAGTTATGAATTTTTTAAGTTAAGGAGTGGGTTTGCACAAGGAGAGTTAAGGTCGGCCAATTGTTATAGAGGCCTTATGACAGCTTGTCAAGCCCTCTTGGACGTTTTGATGGAGCCCTTGTATATGATATAAATACAAGGTGAGATGGTTTCATTTCAACACATCCAAGCTGCAACACAAAGCATAAAGGAGCTCGTTGAAGGAAGAAATATCTTTGTTTGGCCACAGATAGAAGAGGAGCACCAACGAAGAGGAAAAAGGCTTGGAGAAGCAATATTTCATGACAATTTGGGCATTGAATCTATCTAGCAGGAAGACCGAGTAAGGGAAGGCAGTACAGGACTGTTTTGGGTAATTTTATGTGTGGGTAATCCTGTGATAGAAGCTTGCAGGTCTGTACAGGATTCTGAAGGAGGGCCACAGCCCAAACAGAGGTTTGTTAGGTGTTAAAAGGGGCTGGAAATGGCCCAGAACTCTAGTGTATGGAAGGAGCCTATCATATGATGCAACCCGCAGTTGTTAGGAAGGCTTGAGTTGTAAATAGGGGCTGAATTGGGACTGGTGTCTTGCCCTAACTAGGCCGAGGTCAACAACAAAGGACAGACCCTCAAGCAGTGAGACGTAAGGTGTGTATTTTGCCTTGTGTTGGGTCTAGAGTTAGACCAGTTTGGATTATAATTATTGCAGCCTACGAAAGCCAAGGAGGGAGAGTTGACGTGGAGGTGAGAAGCCCTAACCAGTGAGCAGTTTCCACAGAAAAGATTGGTGATTGGATCAGATTCATATGCAGCGTGTGGGATCCGTGTGTTGGGGTTGTCTTGGGTGTTAAGAAACCCCAACTAGGAGCAAATCTCGCAGTGGAGTAATGGGTGTCCTAGGAGAGGACTGTCAGTGAAGTCTGTCAGCAGCCAAGAGGAGGTCTCCTAGATGATGGATGCACTAACTAGGAGCAGATGCTACAGTAAGTATTGGTCACTCGTGGACTATTGGAGGGCAGCATGAGAGTGGGCCAAGTGTGAATGTGGATTGAGCATTTATGGTCTACTAGAGGACAGCGTGATAGTGCCCAAGTTGGAGCCCGTTGTGGACCATCTTCATGGACCTAGATGGTTGCTAGAGAGGCAGTTGCTGAGCTCAAGGGTTGACGAACCAGAGGAGCAGTTGAGCAGCCCTATTGTGTGTGGAGATCTTCTATAGCAGATGATGGGCAATCCTCCTATCCTGTGTTCACTGTGGGAGATGGACATCTTGTAGTGATAGGTGGCAGCCCTCTGTGCCCTATGTTGGTCTTCATTGGAGCAGCGCAGGAAGACCATAATGCGCTGAAGTCCCTGAGCAGCTGAGGAGCAGCAGTGGGCAGATTGAGAGTTGTTCACAAACGGAGTTGTGAACAACTCGACGAGAGTCTCAATGTGTTGTGCCCTTGATGGACTAAGGCACAACTAGTGAGCAGATTGATAGTCGAGGTTAAGTGGCCAAATGGACTTGGAGCATTGATAGAGGCAGGAGTTCCAGATCGGGAGTCGAAGGGACAGGCAGGTACACAATATGACCGAGAGGAGCTGAGAGAGCGCGCTACATCAGCCAGATGGTCAATGTATCTTGTATGGGTAGATTGGTTGTTGATGGACTAACACCAAGCCCTAGTTTTCTGTCTTGTATCAGTGGATGTATGGGGGCCATTATCCCTAGTACAGGAGCCCTAGACTATTGCATTATATGTTGATTACTATAACGAAGTTGGGTTGCAAATTGTAAAAAGCTGTCCATATTTTGTGCACAAGTAGATTTACTGTTGTTTATATTCCACTGTGCAAAGTAGTATCAGTGTGATTCTTAGTTTGGTAGCGTCAGCAATTCTAAGATTCTATCCTAGACCCAAGATCGTGGAAAAACAACATGGTATTAAAGCATATCTGAGCTACTTTGAGGGACAATGAATCAGAGTGAGCACAGCGAAGCAACTCAAAGGGAGTTGTGGGTATCGAGATCATGGAGCAGAGAGGTCAGCTGAAGACATGGAGATGTGATCTTGACTGGCTTGGAATCGAGATTGGCTGGGAGTTCTGGTGGATTGGTGGTGAACCTGGTGAACAACAGTTTTTGTTGTAGGGCAGATTGTTGATCATGGACTTCTATTGATTTGTCATGGATGGTTAGGACAGCTCGAGGGTTTCTTTGGCTTAGACGAGATCAGGTTGATCGAGATGGCTTCATGTGATGGACTACAGATTGGCAGGCTAAGTCTTCATCGAATCGTGATGTTGCATATCCGAGATTGGAGGGATTTGCATGAGTGGTATTTGATCCAGGAGGATGAGTGCTTGCAGGACTGAGTGAGTGGAGATCGTGTAGGCTTAGAGGGAGTCTAGCCTCAGAGGGAGCAGCGCTATGGAGGTTTAGGATCTTCAGGTTCAGATGAGATGAGGAAGAGGCACCACCGAGATTGTAGGGTTCAATCTGCAAAGTATGCTGCAGTGATGGACACCAGATGGGCTAGTGTCGTCGGAGATGATGATGGTTACTTCCTAGTCTTGGAAGTACCTCCCTCACTAAGAGGGAGTGTTGATTTTTGTAGCTTGGGAGGTACTCCAAGCCTTAAGGATCGATGGTTTGGAGGAAGGAGCTCCACAAGTGGCCTTGTGGGCTTGAAACCCAAGCTTGGGGTTTTGCACCCATTGTTGTTGGGGACAAAACCATGGAGAGATCTGGACATGTGATGGATGGAGACGATAGAGGACAGCGAGAAGAATCCAACACTTCGAGAATCGTCAAAATCTGAGTTGCCCTTAGTGAGTTGTAAAAATTTTCAAGTTAAGGAGTGGGTTTGCACAAGAAGAGTTAAGGTCAGTTAGTTGTTATAGAGGCCTTATGACAGCTTGTCAAGCCCTCTTGGACATTTTGATGGAGTCCTTGTATATGATATAAATACAAGGTGAGATGGTTTCATTTTAACACATCCAAGGTGCAACACAAAGCATAAAGGAGCTCGTTGAAGGAAGAAATATCTCTATTTGGCCGCAGATAGAAGAGGAGGACCAGCGAAGAGGAGAAAGGCTTGGAGAAGCACTTTTTCAAGACTGTTTGGGCACTAAATCTATCTAGTAGGAAGGTCAAGTAAGGGAAGGCAAGACAGGACTGTTTTGGGTAATTTTATGTGTGGTTAATCCTGTGATAGAAGGCCACAGGTCTATACAAGATTCTGAAGGAGGGTCACAGCCCAAACAGAAGTCTGTTAGGTATTAAAAGGGGCTGGAAATACCCCAGGACTTCAGTGTATGGAGGGATCCTATCATATGATGCAACCCGCAGCTGTTAGTAAGGCTTGAGTGCTGTAAACAGGGGTCGAATTGGGACAGGTGTCTTGCCTTAACCAGACCGAGGTCAACAACAAAGGACAGACCCTCAAATAGTAAGTCGTAAGGTGTTTATTTTGCCTTGTGTTGGGTCTAGAGTTAGACCAGTTTGGATCATGATTATTGCAGCTTGTGGAAGCCAAGGATGGAGGGTTGACGTGGAGGTTAGAAGCCCTAACCAGTGATCAGTTTCCACAGTCAAGATTTGTGATTGGATCAGATTCATATGCAGCTTGTGGGAGCCACGTGTTGGGGTTGCCTTGGGTGTTATGAAACCCCAACTAGGAGTAGATCTTGTAGTGGAGTAATGAGTGTCCTAGGAGAGGACTGTTGGTGAAGTTTGTTGGCAGCCAAGAGGAAGGTCTCCTAGATGACGGGATGCCCTAACTAGGAGCAAATGCTACAACAAGTATTAGTCACTCGTGGATTGTTGGAGGGCAGCATGAGAGTGGGTCAAGTGTGAACGTGGATTGGGCATTTATGGTATGTTGGAGGACAGCATGATAGTGCCCAAGTTGGAGCCCGATGTGCACCATATTCATGGACCTGGATGGTTGCTAGAGTGGCAGTTGTTGAGCTCAAGGGTTGATGAACCAGAGGAGCAGTTGAGAAGCCCTCGACTTGTGTGGAGAAGGACTTCAACGGCAGATGATGGGCAATCCTCCTAGCCCATGTTCACTGTGGGAGATGGACATCTTGCAGTGATAGGTGGCAACCCTTTGTGCCCTATCTTGGTCTTCATTGGAGTAGCACGGGAAGACCATAGTGGGCTGAAGTCCTTGAGTAGTTGAGGAGCAGTAGTGAGCAGATTAAGAGTTGTTTACAAACAAAGTTGTGAACAACTCGGAAGGAGTCTCGATGTGTTGGACTAAGGTAATCAATGAATGAATTGAATTGATTTACATGAGCAAATGAAATTCAATAAGTAATACAGAGATATTTACAGAAATAAAAACATCAAGTTTCTATTAGGAAATAGAAACAACCAGTTTCGTCTAAGAAACTGCTAAAAAGATAAAAATAGAAACAACTAATAAGAATGAGCATTAAACACTAAATAGCATTATTCTAATACCCTCCCTTAATGCTCAATCTATTTACAACACCGATAAACCCTCTGAATTTTACAAACTTATCAGGACCAAGAGGCTTAGTGAACATGTTGGTGGGCTGCTCTGTTGTGGGAACATATCGCAACTAAACGGATCTGTCTTCAACAAGCTGGAGAATGTAGTGACAATGGGTTTCTACATGCTTTTTTCATTCATGAAAGACTGGATTCTTGGCTAGTTTGAGCACTCCCTAATTATCACAGAACAAGGGAGTAGGACCTGTCTAAAAAACATGCATATCCGCAAGCTTACATCAAAGCCAAACTGCCTCACAAGATGCCTTAACTACTCCCCGATACTCTGCTTCTGTTGAGGAGAGAGCCATTGCCTGCTGCTTCTTACTAGTCCAGGTGACAGCACCGGATCCTAGACTAAACACATACCCAGCTGTAGATTTACGATCATCAACCGAACCGGCCCAGTCAGAATCTATGTAACCACTGAGTATAGGATCGAAACTTCGAGTGTATAGAAGTCCATAATCAGGAGTGCCACACACATAACGCAGCACACGCTTTGCTGCTATCTAATGATCAGCCTTAAGAGCTAACATGAAGCGAGAAATGTAGCTCACTGCAAAACTGATGTCAGGTCTAGTGGCAGTAAGGTAGATGAGGCTGCCCACTAATTGCCTGAATAAAGTTTCATCCACAAGGGGTGAGGATGACTAAGTTGAAAGTTTGAGCCCTGGTTCCATGGGAGTCATGGCAGGTTTGCAATCCTGCATTCTGAATCTGTCCACAAGATTTCTGGCATACTTGGACTGAGAGAGAAAGATGTTGTTCTCAGTCTGCAAGACTTCAACCCCCAAACAGTAATGAAGAAGTCCTAAATCTGTCATATCAAAAGTGTTGCACAAATCCTGTTTGATCCCATGGATCAAATGTGTTGAGCTGCCAATAATGATAAGGTCATCCACATAGACAAGCACAAACAGAATATCATCACCAGTATGCTTGATATACAAGTTTGCATCAGATGGGCTCCGCTGAAAACCATGATCTGTGAGGTACTGATCAATTTTCATGTACCAAGCCCGAGGAGCTTGTTTTAGACCATAGAGTGCTTTGACTAATCTACAACCTTTATGTTCTTGACCGGAAACCTTAAATCCTGGAGGTTGCGTCATGTAGACTTCTTCCTGTAAGTCACCATTCAGAAAAGCACTCTTTACATCCATTTGATGGACTTTTCAATTGAACTAAGCTACTAAGGCAAGGACAAGCCGTATGGTACTCATCTTGGCTGTAGGAGCAAAGGTCTCCTCATAGTCAATGCCTTCCTTCTGTGAGAACCCTCGAGCAACAAGGCGAGCTTTATACTTGTCTAGGGTTCCATTTGCTTTGTATTTCACCTTATACACCCATTTGCAGCTAATGGGCTTTTTCCCTGCAAGAAGATCAAAAAGGGTCCAAGTATGATTCTTCTGAAGACTCTGGAATTTAGCTTCCATAGCCTGTTCCCACTCAGGTGTAACCTTAGCCTCTGAATAGGTTTGAGGGTCAAAAATACTATGCAAGTTAGCCATAAGAGCAAAATTTATTGCAGACTGTTGTTTGTTCTTATGTCTAGAAGTTCTACCTTCAAGGAGCTCATTATCCTGGAGATCACCAATGGTTTTAGCCCACCATTTAGGCTGGAGAGTAGAGGAACCAATATCAGGAGGAGATGGAGAAGGCTCAGGAACAATAGGAGCAGCAAGAGGAGGGTTATTTTCCGGAGGAAGCTCAGGTAGTGCATCATCAAACACTGATGCTGCATCATCCCTCCCATCAGGTGGACCTACCGGAAGAAGAACATTGTGAGGCTGATCCTCAGAACACTGCTCAGAAGGAGGAGACTGAAAGAATCCTCTATCTTCATCAAATACTACATCATGACTGAAGTTAAGACGACCAGTGGCTATATCTATCAACCTATAGACCTTGTGATGATCACTGTACCCTGTCATCATGAGTTTCTGGCTTTTGGAATCCAACTTAGAGCACTTAGCAACTGGAATCCAAACATATGCAACTGAGCCAAATACTTTGAGGTGACTGATCTTAGGCTTATGACCAGACCAAACCTCTTTGGGAGTCTTCCCCTTAACAGCCTGAGTAGGTGATCGGTTAAGAAGATAGACAGCAGTAAATACTGCTTCAACCCAGAATTTGTTCGGAACATTCCTGTGTTGTAACATGGAACGAGCCATTTCAACAACCATACGGTTGCGACGTTCGATAACATTGTTCTACTAAGGAGTGTAGGGTGTAGTTAACTGACGTTTGATGCCATGAGTATCACAGAAGTTGGAGAAAGCAAAAGAACAAAAATCCCCCCCCCCCCCCCGTTATCTGTCCTAAGAGTGATGATATTAAAACCAGAGTCTTTTTCAACTAAGGATTTAAACTTCTAAAAGATACTAAATACATCAGATTTATATTTTAGAAAATACACTCACATCTTTCTACTGAAATCATCTACAATAAGTAAAAAATATTTGCAACCAGTAATAGAAAATGTATGCATAGGACCACAAATATCAGCATGAATTAACTGGAGTACCTTAGTTGCGCGCCAAGATTCTCCATCCGTGAATGAAGACCGATGTTGCTTGCCAACTTGACAGGCACCGCATACTCCCAACTTCTGAGTCTAAATATCAGGTAACCCTGACACAAGTCCCTCCCGAGAGAGTTGAGAGAGATACTGCATGTTTAGATGCCCATATCGCTAATGCCATAGAGTGTTGACGGGAGAAACACGAGCTGCTAGAGCTACTTCTGGAGAATCTCCAGTGTCAAGAAGCTTGTATAGGCCATGATCTTCTAGGCCAACAACAACCGTAAGACGAGTGTCCCTGTCAATAATGGAGCACTTGTGTGCACTGAACACCACATCGAGCTGAGGAGAGTTCCTCATAATCTGGCTGATAGACAGCAAATTAATTTCCATACCAGGAACATAGTACACATTCAAGAAGATGAGTGTGCGCCCACCAGACTGGATCTGAATTGTACCTCTGCCAACCACTGTGTACTCCTCACCTCCACCGAATAATATGGAATCACTGAAAGATGAGAAGTCAATAAACCAGTCACGCCTGTGAGAGAAATGACGTGATGCACCAGAGTCAATGTACCAGGTAGAAGACGGGACATGATCTGAGGACCTCTTAGCCACAAAGGCATAAAAGGCAGATTCCTTCTCCTCGAAATGTTCTGCAATATTTGTTGTCTGATGAGACCCTCCCTGTTTCTTCTGTTCAGAAGCAATCCTCTGTCGGCAATCCTTCTTCATGTGGCCGAACTTGTGACAGTCATTACACTGCACATTTTTCTTCTTAGCGGGATCAGAATGCTGAGAAGAACCTTGCTACTGAAAGGACTGATATTGGGCAGCAAAAGCATTTTCTGAGGAGGCTGATGAAGCACCACTACCAAACTGTTGTTTCCAACGATCCTGCTGCATGAGTTTGGTACATAAATTTGGAAACTCCAGATCAACATTAGTGGAGGTAATGTTGAGTGTTTCCATGAGTGCTCATAAGGTTTTGGTAGACTTTTCAAAGTGCTGACTACCAAATCTTCTTCCTCCATGGTCCGACCAATGGCTTCGAGCTGATCTCGAATGTCTTTAATCTTGTTAAGATGTTCCTGTAAAGACATTTGTTCTTCCATCATGATGGAGAACAACTGATTCTTTAGAAAGAAAGCTCTGCTCTTGTCAGATGTCTCGTGCATTTCCTTCAAATGTTGCCAGATTTCGGCAGTTGTCTTGTCGGAAGGAATCTGTGGTAACTGATCATCAGTTACAGAGAATTTGAGAAGCATAATAGCCTCTCAATTTCGATCATCAAACTTATCTTTATCGGCACTAGTTGTACCAGGACGGAGCTCTTTGCCCAAAACGAGCTGGTCAAGACGCCTATATTCAAAAATGGCCAGCATTCTCTGTTTCCAGATGTTATAATTGGTGTCATTAAAGCGATGACTGCCTTCCAACATCAGATTGGTTAGCAAAGCCATCTACACATTTCCCAAGACAGAAAACAACAAAGGAATCCGGCATGGATTTCAATGCAGATGCCGGCTGATCTAGACAGAATCTGACAGGTACTCCCATGTTGGACGATGTAGAATCCTGCCTACCCTGACTTTTGCCTCAGCAAGACTCCACTGACCACCCAAAAAAAAAAAATGTTGCCTCTATTAGCCTCTAATCTCCAATGCACATTAACTGATACGCAACATCCAAACCATAATACTGAATCCTGCTCTCTGTAAAAATAACGTCTTCCGACAATCTTCACAGGAAAATAAAATTAAAAAAAACAGAATCCGTCAAACACGCAGAAAGACACATCGGAGGTTCGATTTCTCCCACGCACCCAAATCGGTCAAAGGATGTCATCAAACAGTGGTCCACCAGCTGCAGAGAGCGTGTTGAACGGCCACAGCTACAGCTATAGCAACAACAATAACACGTTGTGGGCCGTCGGATTTTCCTGTGGGCGGCATTTGAACGGGTCACGAGATTTTCACAGCTACTGGATTTTCCCGTGGGTGATGCCAAGAGAATGAGTCGTTGTTTTTAAATGAAGTCACCCTCGCTAACGTCAATGTTGCCTGCGTCCTACGTCCACCATTGAATCCGCGAAAACAAGAAATAGTCGGAACAAGGAAGAACAAAAAAAAAAAGAAAAAAAAAAATTGACGTCTTCCGTGCGTTTACTTTGGCAAGACCTACGCATGAGGATGGATCAGTCGCAGCACCAACGACGTCCTTGGCCGAAATGCTCTCTCGGAACTTATGGCTGTACGAGTCACGAAATCATGTGCGCGAGAGGAGTGATGCAAACGGAGAAGACAAGACGCCAATATGGGTAGGCGTGGTCAAAAAAAAAATTGAAAACAACGCTTCGAGGAATTGAAACTCGATGCTGACAGAGGAGAGCCTTACTTTACAAAAAAAGAAGATTTCTTCAAACTTGCGGAACAAGCACACGCAGATTCCCAGACTTGCGTTGGCGTACAACGTCCAAACCCAGTCCACAAAACAAGAGAGTTGCTCGGAATGAAACACTAAATTTTTCAAACCAAAAAATACCCGAGCTCTAATACCATAATCAATGAATGAATTGAATTGATTTACATGAGCAAATGAAGCTCAATAAGTAATACAGAGATATTTACAGAAATAGAAACATCAAGTTTCTAAATGGAAAATAGAACAACCAGTTTCTTCTAAGAAACTGCTAAAAAGATAAAAATAGAAATAGCTAATAAGAATGAGCATTAAACACTAAATAGCATTATTCTAATATAAGGCACAACTGGTGAGCATATTGATAGTTGAGGTTCAGTGGCCAGATGGACTTAGAGCATTGATAGAGGCATGAGGTACAAATCGGGAGTCGAAGGACTGGGCAAGTATAGGGTACGACTGAGAGGAGATGAGAGAGTGCACTACATCAGCCAGATGGTCAATGTATCTTGTATGGGCAAATTGGTTATCAGTGGACTGACACCAAACCCTAGATTTGTGTCTTATATCAGTGGATGTATGAGGGCCATTATCCCTGGTACAGGAGCCCTAGGCTGTTATATTATATGTTGATTAATATAACGAAGTTGGGTTGAAAATTGTAAAAAGTTGTCCATATTTTGTGCACTAGTGAATTTACTATTGTTTATATTCCGTTGTGCAAAGTAGTATCATTGTGATTCTTGGTTTGGTAGCATCAGAGACTCTAAGATTCTATCCTAGACCCAAGATCGAGGAAAAACAACAATGATTGGAATATGGGCATAACAAAATATACATAAATTTTACAAAAGTCACTTTATAAATCCATTATAAAGTAATTTTATTAAAATTATAAAATCACCTTATAATAAGGTTTTATAAAGTTACTTTAAAAAAAAAACATAATTAGTTAATTAAACCTATATATAGATATAGATATATATATATATATATATATATAGACATGAAAAAAAATAAATTAAAAAATTAAAAAAAAAAAAATCAAGAAGAATGGATAAGCCGATTGTACCATTTACACATTTCAAAAAAAGACGTGAGCAATGAAGAGAAGTGTTAGCGATTGAGCTTTGAGGACAAGCTTTTTGAAGAGGGACAATGCTATGAATATAATTTATATAAAAAATAAAAAAAATGCAATAAAAAAATAAATAAATAATAATAATAATGATTAATTAAAGTCATTAGTTAAAAGGAAAGGTGTGTCTAAAGGACATGCCCATTCATGAAAGGACACCTGCCTAGGTATATAAGCAGGCCCTCATTGTAACATTCATTCATCCTTATACATTCATCTTATTAATAAAAAATATTATTTATAATACATTGTGTATTTTACATTTTAAAGTACAACAAGCTACAGTTTTGTTGTTACAGCAACCAAAAGAGCAGGAGTTAGGAGGGTTGCAGTGGCATGCTCCAAGCCCTAAGTGCAGACTTAAGAAGGACTTAGGGTTTGCTATAAGAGGCAGAAATAAGGTGAGCTCGACTGATTCTTGAAGGACAAAGAAAGGAGGTCAAAGGAGCAAATCGCATTCAGCTCAAGTTCATTGTGGGAGAAGGACATTTTCTAGTAATAAGTGGCAACCCTCCGTGCCCTAAGTGTGTCCTTCATCGAGCAGCACAAGAAGAAACTAGTGAGAAGAAAGTCCCTAAGAAGTTGTTTCCTTGAAGGGCTAAGGAGCAGCTAGTTGGGCAAGAAGTCCCAAAGGAGTGAGGAGCAGCAGTGGACAGTTGAGAGTTGTTCACAAACGGAGTTGTGAACAACTCGACAAGAGTCTCAATGTGTTGATGCATTGAAAGACAAACAATCAACTAGAGAGCAGGTGAAGTCGAGTTCAGTGGCTTAATGGAGTTGGTTCATTGATAGGGGCAAATTGGAGTTGTTGCAGAACGAGAGCCGAAGGACCGTGTAGGTGTGTTTAGGGTATGACTGAGAGGAGCTACGAGAACGCGCTACATCAGCTAGATGGTCAATGTATCTGGTTCAGGGTAGATTGGTTGTCGAAGTGATCAACACCAAACCCTAGTTATATATCTTTATATCAGTGGATGTATGAGGGCCATTATCCCTAGTAGGGGAGCTCTAAACAGTTATATTGACAAGTTTATTAATATAACGAAGTCAGTGGCAAAATTTGTAAAAAGTTGTCTATATTTGTGCACGTGTTGATTTACTGTTATTTATTGTTCCACTGTGCAAAGTAGTTTGTTGTGATACTTGGATTGGTAGCATTAGTGATTGTAAGATTCTAACCTAGACTCTAGTATCGTGGAAAAACAAAACTCCTTAAATTTGAAAATTGTCGCAAATATATCATCCATTTGTAGTATCTTCCTTGATGAAGCTTATGCAAGGATTGCTAATATTCAAAACATTGGTGATCGCTATGTATGTTGGCCACCTTGATCAATAGATATAGATGATACTTCCACTTCTTAGCAACACGTGCCAATGTGTAGATCTCCTAGGATAGTTCAAACTTGCTCCAAAAACTCAAAATGGTAATCAATTGACTTACCTACTTGAATCAATATTGATGCACCTATCTCCACTTCGAAGGGCTTATGCAAATTGCATAATGCCATAACTACTGCTTGATTGTTATTACATTTCAATTCTTTCAAAACCTTTTGCTAATTTTTTCCCCACTAAGAATTCTTTTCACTGGTTGTTATAGCATGTAGTGGTGCAACTATAGCTAAAAATAATGATATGAACTATCAAATGTATTGGATTGCTCCCACAAGGCCCATTACTTTAGTCGTATTGGTAGGATCTTGCCACTTGATGATGGCCTCCATCTGCATGGATCAATCTTGAGTTCTCCACCAATCACATACCCCAAGTATACTAGGGATTGTGGGAAAAACTCAGATTTCTCAAGGTTTGTCAAATCGATGAATATAAAGGATTTAACGCAGGTTTTTTCACCGTGTGGATTTCCTACTATAAAACACGTTTTACTAGTGTCCATTATTTGCATGTTCTTATGTTGTTTTTATAGACATTGATGTGGATTTATATGCATACATTGATCCTCAGGGGAGCAAGCTCTAGGAACATGACAAAATGGATTGAGAAAGGAAAAATGGAAAGTCTTGCTCATAAATTGTATCTTTGTCTAGTTCACGTTTGATTAAAAACTTCTAAAAGGACGTAAACCTCTGTATCTTGTGTTACTCTAGCCCAAGTTAAGATAAGGGGCACTTTCATGGCTCAATGCATATGAAGCTTGGGAGGATGCCAAGCCTTACTTGAGATAAAAAGTTGAAGTTTTTAGATTAGCCACATTTTTAATGATCACTCTCACTAGTGGTAGTCCCTTAT
Organism: Pinus taeda; assembly: GCA_000404065.3. Taxonomy (NCBI): domain Eukaryota; kingdom Viridiplantae; phylum Streptophyta; class Pinopsida; order Pinales; family Pinaceae; genus Pinus; species Pinus taeda. Next base: position 11,676 of record APFE031088235.1, on the reverse strand, counting down.
GTTGCTTCAAAATGGTAAAGTGCTCAATGAGAGCATCAATGATTAAGGATATTTTTGACAAGCATGCTCAAGTTTAGGTACCTTGGTTGAATCTAAACACAATCTTATATGTCAAACCCAAATAGGATTTTTATCAAACACAACAAAGAGATAATTCCTTGTAACCTTATGTTTAATTTGGGACTAAAAGGCTCTAGTTGCTTGGTGGAAGATGGAATAGAGCAAAAGACTTTAGAAAATACAAACATGTTGATGGTTGAAAATCTCAGATGGTTGATTAAACAGGTAGTGGAGACTTAAAGTTTAAACAAAAGACTTGGCTAAGCAAAAGAATTTAGAAAATACAAACATGTTGATGGATGCAAATCTTGGATGGTTGATTAAACAGTAGTGGAGACTTAAGTTTAAACAAAAGACTTGGCTCTTTTAGCTTCACAAAGTATGGAAGCCACTTGTGGAGACTATGAAGGACTTTTTTAGTCTTTGATTCTTGGAGCTTGGCTTTGGGCCAAAGGCTAGTCTAGTTGGGCCTACCACAACCCAAATTGTGGAAAAACTAAAAGTCTGATGCATTTGTTTTGGTTTTAATCTTTCACTAAATCTTCTTGGGATTGTGCTTCTAAATTTTTTAACTATTACCTCTTGTATCTATATCTTGGAATGTTGTTGTATTAGGTAACAAACTCCTTTGGGCCATTGAGTTCAATGTAGCATGACAACTTCTTAAGATATAAGTCCTTCGTCTTGCTTAGAAGAAAAGCAATAAAGCTCTATTTAAAAAAGAACAACTTGTTAAATTTTTTCCTTAAAAGACAACTCCCTGATATTTGCAAATCTTCACCCATAGATCATTGTTCAAGTATAAAAAGTCTAAATAGACCTGGGGTATTTACAACAACAATTAGAATAATGAGGGGCATGCCATGCACCTTCAACAAGGAACCGCTTGCTAATTCTTTGTTGCCCTTGACATGCTCCAACTAATCTCAACACTTTGAAGATAGGCCCACCATCAGGTTAGCTAGGTTTTTTGGGAGAGAAGGGAACAATGACATAAACAATTTGTCCCACACCAACGACAAACTAACATATACCTCTTAATGGCTCTTTCCATCTCTTAACCTAATAATTCCCCCATGCTCAAGCAATGAAATGATGGATGGGAACCCATTGTCCAAAACCATAAATTTGTTAACAATGGTTTAGGGATGCCCCTCCTCACAATGTGAGAATGATTCTCGCCACTACTGAAGATCATAGTATTCAAAATTGGTTGGTTCAAACTGGAAACCAATCAAACTGGTCGGTTCATTAGCAAACTCCATTGGACCGGTAGAAAAACCCAGTTAGACTGCCCTCCTTGTCGTTTTTTTTGGTCAAATTGGGCATAAACCAGCCAGTTTATGACGGAACCGACTGATTTTCCCATAAACCAGTTGGTTCACTACCAGGTCGGCCACAGACCCATCGAACACGGTTTTTGGGGCTTGTGAGGTGTTTTTGAGGGAAACTAAGAGTTGTTTCCCTCCAAAAACAACCCCTCCGAGCCAATAAAAGGAGGTCTCCCCTCTCATTTGCCTCACACATCTCATTTGGAGTTTTTGTGAGCTTCATTCGGAGCTTGGAGAGTGTTGAGTTTTTGTTGGAGTAGTCATCTTGGAGGCTTGGAGTTGGACTTGGAGCTAGTTTGGAGTTTTTAGTGGATTTGGCATTTTCAAGAGGAGGCTAAGGGAGCTAGTTTGCATTTCCAGGTAAGGATTTTCACTTGAAAAAATCCATATTTCATTGTTGTTCTATGCTATCAAATTTCAAGTTCAAATGTTAGTTTTCGAGTCTTAAATTTTGTGGGTTAAATATGCCCCATTTTTTCCCAAATTTATCTTAGGTTTTCCATTTTAATTTTTACTAAGCTACAATTTTTTTTTTAATTTGCGAATTTCTTTCATTTGCAAATTTCAAATATTTCTAGTCACCATGCCTCCAAAAGCCAAGGACACTACATGGCCTCATTGTGATGTGATTGATGGAAAAATGATATAAGTTTGCAATAAATCTATTGGAAGGGACGGGGGGGCAGGTATTCTCAGGTTGAAACAACACTTGGCTAGAATAAGAGGCCAAGCAAATCCATGTGACGCACCAAAGGAAGTGATAGGTCCTGTTAGGGTAGAATACCTTGCCAAATTTGAGAAGTTTGAGGAGAATAAGGCGAGGAAAAAGGCTATCCATGAAGAAATTGTAAGGAAGAAGGAAATTTTAGAAGCCATGAAAGATGGCGAGTATGACGATTTTCAAATTCAAGACCCCTCTTCTATCCTTTCCACCAATGACCCTGTTACACAGTAAAATGTCACTGCCATCATGTCAGTCTCCCCACTGTGTTGTGAAACCACATTCACCTGTGCTCATGCTCCTCTAAATGGCTAAAAAACCCTCTTTGCCTAAGTTAAATGAATCATCACGTCTGTTAATCAGATAACCGCACTGACAGGCGGAGGCCAGTGTATATGATGCGCTGCCAGCGCGGAAGCACACATCTTTTCCGCGCTGGTCCCATTTTACGAACAGCGCACCCTCCGTTTGTCCTGTTGGGCGCTGACCGGACCTCCTCTATAGTTGATCTGCGATGTCAGCGCGTCAGCTCAGTGTCCCACCCGCACTGATCCTGTTTGGGCGAATTTGTTCTAACAACCAACCTTCCAGATCCCTCCAGACTTGGTTGTTAACATTGTTGAGGTCGCCATCCTTTCTCTGGTACGTCTGTTCGACTCACCATCCACTTATCTTGGGGGAAAGCTCATCCTTTACCTATTCATGGAGACTCCTTCTCTTTATAAGCCTCCTCCATTGCCCATGAGCAGCTAGTTTTTGAGTTTGGGACATATAGACTTTGATTGAGGAATTCTTAGTGCATTAGTGCTGTTCTTTGTAGGCATTTGGTGTGTTGTGTGAGGATTGCTTTGAGCTTGAGGAAGGTCATGAGCTTGTTGCTTTGTATGTGAGAGAGAGACCTCTTTGACTTGAGAGATTTGCTTCAAAGGTGAATGCTTGGAAGATATGCTGGCTGGACACTCTAGAGAAGGACTCAGCGTCAGGACTTCGGTTGTACCTTACTCTATTTCCTGTTAATAAAGATAGATGACTATTCTTATGGTTCCATTTCCATTTGTCCAATGAATGATTGATGTAAATTGTATCCTTCCTAACTGATACATAGTTGTCGTTAGTAGATTTTACGCTCTTGTTTGTTCTCTCTTTGCTTGTGCAGGTGTTCGTCCGTGAGGATAGCGGAGAATTGCGATCGGCTGGAGCGAAGGAGCGAGAGGATCATCTCTTAGACAAACATAGCGTTGGAATCCAAGTAGGTTTCTCTTACCCACTTGTTAACTACAACTAGGAACCTGCAGTATAGCATTGTTTGATTGTTGCTAGACCCCTGTTGGGCTAGTAGGGATCGCCTCTATCCGTAGAGGGGATTTACCTCTCCAACAATTTGGCGACTCCGCTGGGGAGGCCGCTTGTCTCTTTGTATGTCACCGTTGTTTTGATTATTGCTCCTTTGTCAAAGTTTTGGGGATTGTTTTGGCTGTTGGTTTGTTTCTAGGTTCGCCCTAGGGGCTACCTTAATTGCCTTGAAAGCCTGTGGTTTTGGTTTGGAAGTTTTTGTTCAAATTGATTTGCTTTTCAGCCCCAGCGCGTTTTATTTTAAAACAGTTGCGCTGACATCGCATCCTGTCTTCTTTGTTGTTTCTGTCATCGCGCTTGTATATTCAGACAGTTGCGCTGACCTGGTTTTTCGGGCCAGCGCCCTTTATTTGTGTCCTTCCGCGCTGACAGCACAAAGTTGCTATAGACACCTTTCTGTCATCGCCTTGTTGCTGTAGGGTCACCCGCGCTGATTCTGCAAAAATTCTTTTTGCCCAAATTGACCTACTGAACCTCTTGGTTTTGGCTTTCTCCTGCTTTCTCTTCTTGGTTTTTGGCTTGGTAACTTTGTTTGAACTGTGACTTGGTTGCTTGCGAGGCCTCGTTCCACGAGAGCTCGTTTATTGCTTGTTTTCGGTTTGCGCAAAGCCTTCCTCTTCGTTCTTGCTGCTTGGGTTATGTTTTGTCTTAACTTTTTGCGAATACTGAAACACATCGGGCCGTCGTTTGTCTGGTCGTAGACTCTCATCCTTCGGGTGTTTGCTTATCTCCATTGATTTCACACTCAAACCCTAAGGCATCTAGTGGTCATGTGTGTCTAGCCTCCCGTCCGGGATTTGGTCTTTTTGGTTGGCCAGCCAACTTCATTTTGTTTCCGCGATTGTTTGGTGATTGTCGAAAGTGATCAATTGTGTTCCAGGCAGTTTGCTTTCCTCCGTCGAATTCCTCATTGTCTTGTTGAGCTTAGATTACAATAGCTCATGAGCCCTCGTTTTCCTTCGATTTGGAAAACTGGTTTTAGTGACTTGGGAATTGTCTTGTGTGTGCATTGAGTGATTTAGTTGCTCACTTAGTGTTGCTATCTCTCTGAATTCGTTTGAAAATAACTTTTATGTCATTGAAAAAGTAGAGTAAACTTGTATCTTTTGCATTAATAGTTGAAAGGAAAGGAGCATTTCGTTATTTTGTGTTTTCGAAAGAAAAGTTTCATTTCCTTTCTATTAGTTGCATTAGGTTGCGTGATTGCTTGAAGTCGTTTTGTTTGAAAGGCTCTTAACTCTCTTCTAGCTAGAATTCATCGAACAAAATGATGATCTTTGGCATATAGTTGCATTTAGGTGTTTTTGAGAGATCATACGGTAGGACCTCAAACCGAAACCTAATTCAAGATCAACTGTAAAATAAACCAAATTTATCTAAAAACGCATTGGAACTTAACGAAAACATCTAGAGGTCTAGGCTAGAGACGTGTTCCGGCGTCGTTAAACCTAGTAGCTTAACGTTGAGTGGTTGGGTGATTCCTCCACGGTGAGACGATAAGTGCTAGTACGGATTGGGCTCCCACGTACCGTCGCGTATATATGGGGAGACTCCATTAGGCTTGCAACCTTTATCCATAGGAAGCCGAGTCTGCCGCCTTGTGAACCGTAACGCACCGAACACAGCATTCGGGGAAGATTACTGCAGACGGGAAGTCCTGGTTCTCATCGATTGCCAAGGTGTATAAGCAGTTTACGGGTTGCTTGCGTAAACCTTTTGCCTAAACTTCCAGAGTATCAGCTTTTTGATCCTTTCAGACGTCTAACAGCAAAGTGCAAGCGAGCGTCTTGTCACCTTCGTGCTCGTTAAACATGTCGAAGGAGACAGAGTCATCTTTTGTCCTTTTCTCGACTCTTAAAACATGAAAAGGTCAAGTTTTGTTCCTGTGTCTTAAAATTAATTTGGCCATGATAATATTTCCCAGTTAATCTTGTGTGCATTTAGTTTGAGTAGGTTTTGCCGTTAGTTTTTAGGGTCTTTGTTGTGACATCCTGGCGGATCCATCGACTCCGTCCTCGATCCCGAGTGAAGAAGGGTCCCCATCTTTCGTTGCTCCCGAGACTCCGGTTTGTGGCGCTTGGCCCATTGTCCCAAGTGTACAACCGTTAAATTCGCGAGCTCCAGGAGACGAGTTTTACGAATACTTTTATAACCCTGTTTGGGAGCCCTCCGACGAGTCTCAACCTGCCACTCCCGTCGGTACTCCACTTTCGATGGCTTCATCCGATATGGGCGACGCTTCTCCAGTGTCTAGTGGCCCGACCGTCGTGTCAAGCATAGATACGCCTATTCCGGCGACATCTCTTATCTCGACGCCTTACACTGTTACGTCTTCTGGGCAAATATTGCCGAGGCATTACAGGTCATTACAGGATGCTCGACAGTTCTTTTGGGGTCGCGACACCGTCCCTACCACGGGATCGTCTATTTCCCAAGCCCCTCGTTCTGCCGTTACGGCAGCCCCCACCAATCCGACCGTTTGTGTCGCGAAATCAACTCCAGTTGTGAGTGCGGTCACAGCCTCATCCGCTGTCACTTCTACAGGAGGCCCATCTCGAGGCCCACCAGAACATGATGAACCGTCTCCTTCTTCTAGAGTTTTGCACCCTGCAAGTGGTGCTCCTCCTGCTTCCGAATTCATGACGGAAGAAGAGGCATATTTCGAATACTTGCGTAATGTTCAACACCTGGATAGTCAAGGTCTGTACTATGATACCGAGAATCATCATTTGTACACCTCTTTGCCTCAAAATCCTTATGATGAAATTTCTGTTCCTTTGAACGTGGATTGGGGCACCACCGGATACGGTGGCGGTATATACCACCCAGGTCAAGAACAGCAAGGACCACCTTACCAAGGACAGCAAGGACCGCCTTACCAAGGCCAGCAGCCTTACGTACAGCCTGATTATGGGCAGCAGTTTACGGGTCCAAACTTCCCTGGTCAGCAAGGAGGCCCACAAGGACAACCTCATCAAGGACAACCTTTGGTCTCTAGTGGTCCGCCGTTCTCTTATTTTGGGCAACCTTCAGGGAATTCGGGACAACCCAACGCCCAACAAGGCCAACCGGGTACCCAACAAGGCTACCCTTCAGGGCAGCCCTACGGGAACCAGGCACAACCTCACGGGTAACAAGGTCAACCCGTAAACCAGCAAGGGAACCCTTCTGGGCAGCAAGGCCCGCCTTACATCCAGCAAGGCCGGCCTTCCACCCAGCAACCTTCTGGTCATCAAGAACGAACTTCGGTTGCACAAGGGCCGCCTCTCACCCAGCAAGCGCAATCTTCTGGACGAGTAAGGCCACCAGTACGACCCTCTGGCCAGGCAGTTCAGAATGCAGGCAGGCATCAATCCTGACCTCCTTACTCAGGTGGGTTCCAATCCCAGCATCCATATCAAGGTGGGTATCAATCCCGACCCCCGTATCCAGGTGGGTACCAATCCCGACCTCCTTACTCGGGCGGGTACCAATCCCAGCCTCCGTACTCGGGCGGGTACCAATCCCAACCCATGCATTCTGGTGGATATCAAATGCCGCCTGTTTCACAGGCTCAGTACGGGTACTAGCAGCCCCAAGGACAAAATCCTTACATTCCTTATCAGAATTACCAACAACCGCAGGGTAATCCTCAACCGAATTATCAACAACCTGCTGGTCAATATGGTAACCAATGGGGCGCTGGGGGGCAGGGCCAGCAACCTAATTTCGGGAACAACCCCTATGGACAAAACCCTTATGGACAAGGCCCTTATGGCTCTGGTTCTTCGGGGCAAGGACAGTGGGGGCAACCTGGAACAGGGTGGAACTCTGGTTCTACCTCATATCCGCCACAAATGTCGTTTAATCCTCAATTACCGTTTCTAGCCACGTTGGAATTGCCTGATGTGTCAAAGCTGACAAATGACCCCATTCTGCATGATCCGCAGTGGCCACCAGTTCCAACTAAAATCCCAAGTGATTGTCCCAAATTCGATGGGAAGGCCGGCGAAGACCCTCAGGCCCATGTCATGACGTACCACTTATGGTGTTCGTCGAATTCATGGCTTGATGATTCGATCCGGCTTCGCCTATTTCAAAGGACTCTCATAGGTTCGGCAGCGAAATGGTATATCGAATTGTCTCGTGCATCATTCCATGATTTCAATTCGCTGGCTATGGCATTTCTAAATCACTTTCAGTTGCCCATTCGGTATGAGACAGGAACTCATCTCCTCACGTCTCTCAAACAGAGTACTGCTACACACATCTCCAATCATAGACATGAATGGAGAAGGAGTCGCAGATTAATCAAGTTTTGGATACCTGATTTTCTCCTTACCGACTGGTTTACTACCTCCTTTGTCCCCCAGATTGCAAGGGACATCGCTATGGGGGCATGTGTAACTGAAGAGCAGGCGATCGCCCGAGCTCAGTACCTAGACTTAGTCTACTCTCAGTCAGGTACTTTGTATGATTATTTGCCAGACGCCCCTAGGCCCGGCACATCCAAGGCTCCGCCCAAACCGTCCGTTGATGGAGTCATCGGCTCTATGTCCCAGGCCCCTAAGAAATTGTCCAACTCTAGGAAGCAGAAATCTAGTCCACCCGACGAGAACTCTTCCCAGGGTATTGTTATTTCTGGTAATACTTTAGAGGTAAATGCCGTTCAGTCTTCCATGACAGGCAAAGCCTCGAAGGGTAAGAAAAAGGAAAAAGGAAAGGGGAAGAATAAACCTGATCAATCCAAGTAGGGATCGTCTAAACCTCCTGGTGAAGAAGGTGCCAAGCGTAAGCCCAAGTACCCATGCCTCATTTGCGAGGAAGACCACTATACTAAGGACTGCCCTAGGCGGGCCGAAGTTAGCCGGTTATTGAAAGGTGCTCAAGGGACCCCTACTGTTTTAAAAGAACCCTTCCCTTCTCAGCAGACCCAAATGGTCACTGATCCTTCTTCTTCCTCTCCTTTCGGTTCCCAAGTCTTCATGGCTAGAATGATTCCCATCCATGTATCTACTCGAGCTAAAGATTATCCGTCGTCCACAGGTAAAGAGCCAGAGGTTTCCTCAAGTGCTCCTCCATCCAGCTCTGGCCCACTCCACATCGAGAGGCCGAGTACCGAGACGACAATCGGACCCCCTCCCAAAGGGATACTCAGGAGATCTTCTTACAACCCGAATGCTCGTGCTGCTTAGCACTACAGCATCGTGGAGGATTTAGCGCAGGCTCCGTCTGCCATGTCCGCATTGGAAGTCCTTCAGAGCTGTCCCCCCCAGAGGAAGTCCCTGCTATCGGCCATCGGTGGCATAGACCCAGCGGACTCGGATTTGATCACTTTTGATCTCGAGAGTCATGTACCGCGACTGCCTCACCAGATCGCTTTCCTCATACAAGTCGTCATCAACTCTAAAACGATCCATCGTACTGTTATTGATGAAGGCGCCTCGACCTGCATCATGTCTGTTACATGTTGGAAAGCCATCGGGTCTCCGACCTTGAGTCAGTCCCCAACGACTTTGGAAGCCTTCGATGGAAGAGAGTCTCGTCCGTATGGTATCCTTCAGCGGCTACCGATTACCTTAGAAGGGAAGACCGTAGAAGTTGAAGTTGAAGTTGTAGATGCCAGTCTTACATATAATCTTCTTCTGGGACGAAGTTGGACATACGCTATGCGCGCTGTAGCTTCGTCCCTCTTCCGTGTCATTCGTTTTCCCCATCAAGGGAAAATTGTCACAGTGGATCAACTCTCATTTTTCGCATCCTCTTCTGAGGGAAACGTACCCTTCGTTGAGCATACCTCCATGTCATATGAAAATGTGGGAGCCGGCCTCTTTAAAGAACCAGCCCTTATGGGTGTTTTTTCCCTCCCACCTCCCAACTTCGCCTCAATCTCGATGATCTCGGTTCGTTCTGACCCCTGGATCCTCCCATCCATCGACCGGATAGAACCTTGGGGCGAAGAGATGCCGTTGAGCCCAGCTGAGCTCAACTACACTGAAATTGTCGCTGCATCAGCTTCTTACGCAGAACCCACAGTCTCGAGTGGGGCACTTGACTCAGATGATTTTTCACCTTGGATAGGAGGATACACCTCTTCGGATCCATTGAAGGAAACATTCCCTTCCGATGAGGCAATTATAGAGACGATGTCTCTGGATGAACGACCATGGTTCTCTCTTCACCACCGTTCTTCCTTCCTCCCAACCTCTCAGGAAACTTTACTGTGTCTCGCGCGGTTTGCCTCTTGTCTCCCTTCCCAACCCCTTCAGACGCCCATTCAAGTTCATCAAACGTCAGAAGGAAACTTAGGGAACATCACGCAAACTCAACCGATCGACATCTCTGTTAAAGCAGGGATCGTCGAGAACATTTTCATTGGAGTGACTTGCACTCCGGAGGAGATTCAAGTTTACATTGCCCTTTTTCGCGAATTCCGCGATGTTTTTGCATGGTCATATGAAGAAATGCCCGGCATTGATCCGTCTATTGTCGTGCACGAGATCCCAACGTATCCCGGGGCCAAACCTGTTCGCCAGCGTTTGCGTCCCGTGCACCCCCGCAAGGCGGCAGCTATTAAGGCAGAAGTGGAAAAGCTTCTCAAAGCAGGATTTATTTATCCTATCCCTTTGACAGAATGGGTTTCCAACATTGTCCCTGTCGATAAAAAGCAGGGCACCATTCGTGTCTGCGTTGACTACCGTGATATCAACCGAGCATGTCCAAAAGACAACTACCCTACCCCATTTATCGACCAACTCATCGACGAATGTGCGGGTAGCGAAATTTATTCGTTCATGGACAGTTTTTCTGGCTACAACCAAATCACTCCGGCAGATCAACACAAGACCGCATTCATCTGTCCCTGGGGCACCTTTGCTTATAAAAAGCTCCCCTTCGGCCTCAAAAATGCCAGTGCTACCTTTCAGTGTGCGATGTCATATGCTTTTCACGATATAAAACACATCGTACAACCGTATCTGGATGACCTCCCAGCTCATTCAGCCAAACGTGTAGACCATCCATCGCACCTTCGTGAAATTTTTCTCCGATGCAGACACTATAATATTCGTTTAAATCCACACAAATGTGTCTTCTGCGTGGAATCTAGCCGACTACTCGGGTTTATCGTCTCCCGGGAGGGCATCCGTCTGGATCCTCTAAAATTCGAAGCCATCGTGAATCTACCTCCCCCTGCAACTTTGCGGCAATTACAGAGTCTGCAGGGAAAAGCAAATTTTCTAAGACGATTTATACCAAACTATGCCGAAGTAGCAAAAGGATTCACTTGATTACTAAAGCGTGACACTCCATTCCGATGGGATGCCACAGCCGAAGAGTCGTTTGCTCACCTAAAAACACTTCTGGTCTCTGCCCCTTTGTTGCAGCCCCCGAATTACCACCATGATTATACACTCTATTTGGCTGCCGCTGATACTACTATCAGCATGGTCTTGGTTCAAGATGACGATCATGGCACCGAGCATGTCATCTATTACCTTAGTCGCAACTTACTAGACACGGAAACTCGATATGCATACGTCGAGAAGTTGGCCCTCGCAGCAGTCTGCGCCGTCCAACGATTCCGCCACTATATTCTGTTGCGCACTACCACCGTGATTTCAGATTGCAACCCCATGACATACATTCTCTCACACCAATTACTGGGGGGCAAGTACTCAAAGTGGATCGTGATCCTCCATGAGTTCGACTTGGAATTTACTGCGGCCAAGTCCAAGAAATCGCTGGTTTTTGCTGAACTGCTATGCTCTTTGCCATCCACCACTGCTTCCTCACAAATTGAGGAATCGATTCCAGACGAAACTCTGTTCCTAATCAGCACCCTCGATCCATGGTATGGGGACATCATCGTCTATTTACAGACGTCCTCCTTCCACCTCGAGACTTCAAAAGACACTCGTCGGCGGATCCGTCACCAAGCTCAACCTTATCGCATAATTGGGGACACCCTATACCATCTTGGGGTTGATTCAGTTCTTCGTCGGTGTCTCACCTTTGAAGAAGCGGAACCAGTTCTAAATGACTGCCACTCTGGCGCTTGTGGCGGTCACATGTCTGGATACGCTACTGCACAAAAAATCCTTCGCGCTGGTTACTTCTGGCCTTCCATTTTCAAGGACTGCATTCTTGCCGTCTGCTCATGCCATGAATGCCAAATCTACCAGCGGAAGATGCGTGCTCCTGCTGCACCTCTGCACCCCGTTGTGTCTGTAG
>APFE031088225.1:0-11061 GCA_000404065.3 Pinus taeda | reverse complement strand
TATTGTGCCCCATATAAACCCATTATTATTATTATTATTGTGCTCTTACATTAATATTGTTATGTAAGATCTGATTATATCATGACCCCTTAGACTCTTATATAAATAAAGGACGTCTTGTCAATTGTATCATCGAAGAAATTTTCATGTGTAATGTAAAGGAGGTTTCCCCCTCAAAGAGGCTTATTTCTAAGGTGTTGATCTATCTTTTATGTCTTTTTGTGGGTTGGTTTCATAACATGTATTTATTGATAAGTAAATGTCAAGCTTTCAAAAGTTTTAAGGAATTTCAAGTATGGATTGGATATGAAGCATAATCACATATTGGCTCTCTTCATACTGTTAATGGAATATAATGTACTCTAATGAATATGGAAAAATATCTACAAGCATGGGATTCAACATCATAGCATAGTTGCATAGAATTCTCAAAAAAAAAATGTAGTTGAAAGAATGAACATTACTACAATCAATATAGTTTGCTCAATGAGGATTTTCAAAAATTGAACACTGATGTGTTGGGATGATGTGATTCTATGTGCAATGTATGTGTAAAACTTACGTCCATCTCACGCTCTTAGAAAAATACTCCTTGTAAAATGTGGTATGGATGAAATCCTTTGGTAATCCATCACAAGGTCTTTGGTTCCTCTACATTCATTTATGTTTTTTATAGTATAGCCATTATTGCATATTTGGTATATTATTGTATGTTTTTACTTCTAACTTTGTGGTTTTGATGTATCAGACATTGGTTATGCTTCCCTCAAAGGATCTCAACATAATTTCTATTTTTCTCAATGGTTTCAAAATGAACTAAACTTAATACATGGAATTCCTTCCAATATTTTACAATCTTTCTTGAATTTTCACTCTATGATTAAAATGTAACTCAATTCTCATCTCGATATAATTTTTCTTTGTACAAACATATATGTACAATACTAATGTTATTCCCTTAACAACAAAGTATCGGGTTGAAGGATGTCATCTATATTACTAAGGTTAGACTCTACTTATGTAAAAACCCTCTATAACATTATTTGCTTCATTAATTTAGAGTTATTCCAATCCAAACAAAGGAATTCCTTTCTTGCATGTGTTGGTTAATCTATGACCAACTTGGGTTATCTTGTGACATTGTTTCAGGGTAAAAATTCATGCACGCTTTTTCACCTATGCTTTGGCCTTCAAATACTTATCCAATGCTTCCTCTTTACAGGGTTTCAATGTTGGTTGCAATTTTTGCTTGATGCTCGCTGCAAGGAAATTTGATTTTGTTTGAGTGTAAATAATACTGTTATCTAGCTAGGGATTTTCCCAAAAGGCTCGACAGTTGAATCAATGCATGTATATCAATTTCAATTCAAGGGATTTACCCTGTATTTTTTAGTGAGAATATTTAATTATGAGAAAATAGCTTTGCCGTCTTATAGCCCCAACAATGTAAATCTTTCTTTTTATTCATAAGAAAAATTTATACAATCCATTTACTTGTTACTATGTGTAATGAAGTGATTCCATCAAAAGTTTAAAATACTATATTATTTGTTCTATTTATATTCTATGGGTACACATTAGATATTCACGTCAACTCTATATATTTTGTTTCTGAATAATGATTGTATATAATTTACTATTACTATGATTTTCATTGAAGAAGAGCATATGAGAATTAGGCAAGAGGCACGTTGAACCCTTGTCAAGGGAGTTTGAGAAGGTTGTCCTTTAGGCCCTAATATTTCTTTACCCAAGGTTGCTTGTTCCATGCCCAATTGATATGATTCTAGTGCTTTGACCTATAGCAAGCTAAACTAGGTATAAATTTACTCTTCTAGAGCTTAAATTATGTATAAATTTATTTTTCTTACCTGTAATAGTTCTTCTATGTAGTAGCTGACAACAAACTATATTTTTACAGGTGAATAAGGGTTATTGTGCATGTTTTGTATATTTATCCATTCAAGCAAGCTTCTTTAATTAATTACATAATATCCTTTTTCATCTTTGCACACATTCAAATGTATTATTTTTTGTGCACGCTTATATATTTATCCATCCAAACAAGCTTATTTAATTTATAATATAATATCCTCTTGCATCTTTGCACACATTCAAGTGTATTATTTTTTAGAATATACTTATCTAATATTTTCTTGATGGAAATAGATCGGAGGCTATTGCATTCCTCCAACCAAGAACTATGCTTCCATGTACCTTCCCCAAAGCTCTAACTCCTACTTCCCAGGAGAACAAATAGTAGTCATTTTCCAATTTACATTTCCTTGACCCTTAGCAACATCTTGCTACTTTTGGCGTATGAATAAAATAATTATTTCCGAATATACCTTTATATTGTATCCAACTCCTTTTATCTCCAACAATCATTTTAATTTTCATACACGAAACTTTTTATTGAATCATGTGTTTTCTTGGTAGTCTGCAAAACCGACAATTCAACTCTAGCAAAAAGGAGGATTTTTTTGAACTTTTTATCTTTCCTCTTCTTGGGCGTAACATTGAATAGTGTTGGTTACAAAAAAAAATACATTTTCATTCATGATGTCATGGTCATTTACCAAAATAAGTGAAATTTTATTAAATTGACCATAGATAAGCTATGCAAGCATTCAATTCATTTGAAGTGTAATTCTTGCATTGGATACTATGCATTCTTAAAATCATAATATAATTTATTTCTATCAAGTTATTCTAATAAAAGTTTTTTTATGTTCAGGAATTTATATACATACAAACACAAAGAAACAAACCAATAAATTACATAAAATAAAAACACAAACAGCTAAAATTTTACCATCACAAAACAACGATTTGTTACTAATTAACAATATATATTGGTTAAAAATAGTTCTCAAAGATGCATTGAATAGTGATACCTACAAAAAATCCATAACCATTCATGATGTTATGGTCATTTGAAAAAATAAATGAAATTTTGTTAAACTAATTGCTAATTTGAACATGTATAGTTTAATACACATTCAATTAATTGAGACTATAATTCTTCCATATTATATTCTATGTGTGTAAATCATCATAGGGGTGATTTGTATCAAGTCAATAGAAAATTTGGGCAATGGACTTCCATATGGGATATTCTAATGAAATACTTTTTTGTGTTCTAAAATTATACACATAACAGGAGCATGAAGAAACAAACACATACATTTCATAAAATAGAAACACAAACATTTAAATTTTATCATCACAAAACATCAACCTGTAAGTAACTATAAAAAACATAGTAATTAAAAACACTTATAAAAATATTGTGCATTGGATAGTGGTGCTTATAAAAATTCGAATTCATTAATGATGTTGAAAAAACAAGATTTTATCAAATTAAACAACAATTTAAAGATTAATAAGTTAATTCACACATTCTACTCATTCTAAAAGTAATTTTTGTATATGACATTAAATATGTGTAAAAATATTATACCCAAACAAACAATCATAGGCAAACAAAAGCACAACAAAAATACATAGCATAAATTAAAACCACATACATTTAAAATTCTATCATCAGAAAACATTCATTTGTAAATTAATTTTTAAATTTTATGTTTATTTTGTTGAATATATTTTTAATTTTACATTAAATGATTGTGGTTAAAAGAATATGCATGCTCATAGTCACCTATGATGTTCTTATTATTTGTATTTTTTAAAAGTATATATTGATTTAAAAAATAATGAAAACTTGTGATTTTCAAACATACAAAAGCTAGTGATGATTCTTACAAGGAAAATCCATAGTCATTATTACTTGTGGTATTGTCATGGTCATTTGTATCTATAAAATTTATTGACTAAACATATTTGTGAAATTTTGTTTTTATACTAAATAGATTTAACAAGGTATAAACTTCACCCATTGTGTACCATAAAAAATTAATTAATTAATACACTAATTATGAACTTGCAGTCATTAAATAAAATAAAAAATTGATTAAAATGTAATTTAAGAATATATTATTTAAAAAATCAAATTAAAGATTGAAAGGGGAACTATGTCAAGAGGATGAGCTTGGTGTGATGGATAGGGTTTCTCAGTTTTTTCTCTTTCCTTATGTGGTTGGGTTTCTTCAAACATCAAATCCACCTTCTATGTCATCACTAGGGAATGATTTCACTTCTCGCGGGTTTGATAATGGAGTTTTTGAATGGATTTAATACTGGTTTCAGTCTCCCGCGTGAGGATGGAGATACATAGGCTAGGCCATCGGTAGTATCATTCACCATATTGTCAATGTAGAGTATCTTCTCACCCTGTACGTACACAATGGCATAGATGGAAGTGAAGGAAGTCACATTCATGATTTGGGAATGGACTTGTGTAGGATTAAAGCGAGTATGGAGCAGAAATATTATAACTTCATTCATGAGTTGGGAATGAACTTGTGTAGGATTAAGGCAAGTATGGAGCAGAAATATTATAACTTAAGCAATGTCTTTTGGTAGAAATCACATAAGAGAAAGTTTTGGCCAAATTTTGTCTACGAAAGTGAATGTTCCACCTCAAACACATCTGGATATGTCTGTAGGTTTGTTGTTAAAGATCCTAGATCTGGATATTCCCAATCCCCTACGTACATTAGGTTGTTGAAATGGAGGAGTAGTGTTATATATGGAGAGTCTACTTCACATTTTCCATATCATAATTTTCCTCCATCAAAGTGGGTGAGTTCAGTGATTTGGCCATCACTTATGAAACTAATACTACCATATAAATCCCTCTCCCTCTTTTCATCTCCACACTTATTCTTTGATTTGGCTGAAGATCTGTATGACTGTAAAGTATGGGCACTTGATCTGGTAGCCTTCCATTTTTTTTATCAAATCCCCACATGGAAAATCAATATTATTTTGGGTTCGGGACACAGAGAACGTCAAAAATTTAAAGCACAATATCATGCACACTCTCGGTATCACAATGCTCCTACAAAGTCTGATGTTGAGAGCAAAATCCATGTAGGAAGATGTGATGTTACAAGATTATAACATCCTTCCATCGTCCACCATCATATTAAACTTAAGGCTTCGAGGAGGATCACCTCGACCAAGAAATTCAAAGGGCACACATGGAATGTCTGGATCTAGTATTCACAAAGGAACGTAATCGAATCAAGGGTAACAAAATGGAGTCTTTTAGTTCATAGATATCCTCAAATCCAAATTTGTTCCCTCAACAACGCTAGATTAGAAACACAATATACCCAACCCCTTCATAGTGGAACAACTGAATCAAATCCAAGTAATGACTATAAATCTACCATAAACTAATGATTTTTGAACACAATATGAATCTCAAGTAGTATCATGCAGACTCAATAGTTTTTGGCCAAAACCAGTGGATCGTTTCCATTGGATATTCACAAACTAGACAATAAATTGTGAGATTCACCTTTGCTCCAGGGGCTTTTTCATAGCAAAATTTACATCATGAGAGGATTGTGAATCTATATTGCAAGAGGATCCATGGTTTTGGGGCTCTGCGGGACTTTTTGTCACCCCTTGGTTCCCAGATTTCAACGCCAATATAATGGTAGTATCTTGAATGTCAGTTTGGGTTAGATTGCATAATGTACCCTATATTTTTGGCTCCATAAAGTAATAGAAGCTGTTGGGAACATATTGGGGTGATATATAAAGAAAGATACCCAAATATTTAATTAATAAATCTACACAATCACCATAATTTATGTGGAGGTAGAATTAAACAAAGGATTGTTGGATCATATTTTGTTGACACACAACAAGAAATGCAGGACACAGTTCCTAGATTTTTGGAACACAACATTTAGATGTCGAATAAGCCGAAAAATGGGACATCCACAAAATTCATGTCCTGATGCCAAGAAAGTGCCTCAAAGGAAGAAGAAAACAAGAAAGAAACTGAAGGGATGGAAATTTCCACATAATTATCTTGATGAAGAAGAGGATTATGAAGAAGTGGATCCTCCTACCAATGAAGAAGACAAAAATACACAAGAAAATGTAGAAAAGGGGAGCCCTAATCATCAAGTTTTAGGAACTCCACCAAACACATCGAGGCAGGAGATGGGATTCACTATAGAAATGAAGACAAGGGACTCAAAATTTCATCATGTATCTAAAAGTTCAAATTCAGATAAGGAAAATCCAAGAATGAATGAAGGGACCCAACTAGAACTTGTAATGGCCACTCCTTCATGGGAAGAATGGACAATGGTTAAAAAGAAGAAATGGAGAAAAGGGTAACGTGCTTACCACCATTTTGGAGTCGTATTTTTGGTCTCTGTGATCACCATTTTTTATTGGCACCATTTAATGCATTATCAACATCTACAACATGTAATTTTGTTGTCATTATAAAATTATCGTTTTTCGTAAGGAAAAAAGAATATATTAATTATAAATAATTATAAAAGAATCTTATTTTCAAATACACATTGAATAGTATAGTGGTTGTTACAAAAAAAGAGCTTTGTCATTCATGATGTCATGGTTAATTACCAAAATAAGTGAAATATTATTAAATTTACCATGGATAAGTTAATGCAAGCATTCAATTCATTTGAAGTGTATCTCTTGCTTTGGATACTATGCATGCTTAAAACCATCATAGAAGTTATTCGTATCAAGTTTGTAGATAATTTGTTTAGTGACCTTCCATATTTTATATTAAATAGATGTTAAAATGAATTCATGTTGCCAACAATAACCAACATGAAATTTGACTTGGGCGTAAATAAATGTTTACTCTGCTCCACACTCTCCCAACTTATAGAGTCAGGACCATAACGGATGACATTTTCTAAATGCCTCAATCTAATTACTCCAACCCTAGTACTTTGGAAACATCAGTAGTTTCTCAACACCTCCCGTTGTCACTCATCGCCTTCAAGTCATCAGAAAATTCAAAAGTTGTACAACACGCCTAATAAGACTATGACATGTTGATTTTAAAAAACTCAATAGAAATGCATATAATTTGGTGGAATGAAGAACATAAGAGATGGTGGCTCGGGTTCACATGGGCTACAGGAAATGAGAATGAAGGAATTCAAATTTGCCACTTTCAACTTCCTACCTAGATAGTCTACTTGCGATTGGCCATTATTGGAGGATGGGTTCTGAGCAATTGCTAGTGAGTTTTCCATTAATTATTATTGTTTTCTTTTTGTTTTATTAAATTCATATTAATAAAATGTTTTAGGGATTGCATTATAATGATTTCTTTGGTGTATTTTATGATATTAGATTGATAGCTCCGTGTCATTTTTTTGTTTGTAGATTTTATATTTGAGTTTGAATTTTATTAAAAGGGTTTAAGAAAATTTAATAGTCTATTTAAAGTTTATTTAGGTTTATTTTTAAATTTCTAGAATCTCTTTTGTTTACACTTTCAATTTAAGTCTCCATAAATATTAGGTGAAGGCCATTTTAATTCTTTTCATTGCATATAATAATGTGATAGAATTTATTTTTTTTTCCCATTTTATTGTAAATTATTTCTCAAAATTTTAACAATGTAATTATTTTTCTCTATATTTATTATTAATACCTATTTTCTAATGTATTTGCATGGAGATGGAGAGTGAAGATGATTTAGAATTACAATTTGTAATTTTTTGTTTATTTATATGTACATTATATTATTATTTGTAAACAATCAAAAACTATATTGATAAGATTTGTATTTATTTTCACAGAGGGGAGTTTCCCTCTCTCTAATACCTCAAGATAGCTATGGATATGGTTTTATGTGAGGTATGTATAGTGCAATTATGGTTATTTTTTTCTTATGTTTTTTTCTATCTTCTTAAAGAAATTTACAGAAAACAATTGGGAATGTAGTAAAATTTATAAAATGGTGAGAATTTTTTTAAATAAATTGATATTGGTAATGAACGAACAATGAAACTTTAAACAAAATAAATAAATAATTAAATTGAACTTCCTTCTTCCACAATGAACTTGGGTTGTACAACTTCTCTTCCTCATTGATCAAACCTTAAGCTTCGTCAATCTATGCTTCATTTGGTAGTCACATTAGTCCTTCAATGGTGATGCATTTAGGGCCAACTTGGTCAAATCTCACACTTCCCTCCAATAGTCCACATGTGTCCAATACCAAACTTTGTAACTTAGACCTCTGATTCGACTAGAAAATCAACATCAACAAGAGGATACATATACCTTTCTTTCCAACACACTCCTGGTCCTCTGGTCCTCAACATCTAAGCTTCTCGAGATATGGTTAGGCCACACCATCAACCCTAAATAACTACTCCCAAATATATTTTCCTTCTCCAAAGACATTCTCTTGTTTTGATTTCCTTTCTAGACTTCCAAAGAATTATTTTGGGTGTAAGGAAACTCCTCAAAATACCCTACAATTATTTGTATCACAACAACAAGTGATCTGAGATATCTAGAAAGGAAGACACTATTGTTTATCTACCTCTCTCCTTGGAGTAACTGTTTCTAAGCTAGAGATGTTTTACAAGCCCTCTCGTCCATCCAAATTATGCCTCCAAGATGATGTTGTAGCAGCAATTCCCTGTGACCTAAATAGAGATCCGAACACCGCACAAAAGTAGCAAAGAAAATTACTCAAACTTAGCTTAGAGATGCAACCTTGTTCATCATGGCTATGCACACCGAAACATAAGAGAAATTGTTGCACATATTGTGCCAAAGTCATCCTTGTTGTTAGCTAGTTAGCTACCTCAAGTTCACTATCTATCTCAAATGTATACGTAATTTATTTTCACTTTCGATGTGCTCTAAATCTGCAACAATTAAATTCTATTTATATGCACACACATGGCTCCATGAGTTTTTCCTTGTGGCATATTTTAGCCCAAGTTGACCTACCCAACTAGACAAATTAACCACCAACCCCATATAAAAATTAATATCTCTTATTAGAGGCCTCTATTTTGAGTGAATTTAGCTACTCTTTTCTCCTCTAGATGCCCTCTAACACTTACAAGTGTCAAATCACTCAAAGTTGAGTTGTTTTTTCCTAATTAATTTAGGTACAGAACCCCAAGCTTGGGTTCCAATGCCATATCAATTATGTTTCTCTTCTTCATCCAAACATCCATCACTAGGGCTTCAAGTTCTTCCCAAGCTACTAAATCTCGACAATCTCTTTAGATATAGATCCAGAAGAGTTTTCATATTAGACTACAGTTGACCATATGCTTATAGAACTAAGTCAATAGGCTAACACAATGTTCCTAATTCCACCACAAGCCTGAGAAAGGCTGGGGGATATAATGGTACACTTTTTAGACACTAAAAAATAAGAAGAAAGGAAAGAAAAATTATACCCAAGGCCATTTAAATTTTACATCTAAGTACCTATCATAGAATCTTCTAAGCAGATTGCAAGTTAAGACTCACAGTGTTCGAACTTGATTCACACATCAACATATAATACCAATTGACAAGAAATTTTGATGGGTATTTAATTACAAGGCCCACAATACCTACAAAATTTAGACTCAATTTCCTAAGAAGTGTTGGAGCATACCTAAGAAAAGGGTATAAGTAGAAAAAAAGCATAGAAATGCAACAATTTTTAGCATCGCCTATTGGAAGAGATACCTTGTAGTAACTTGGACATGTCAAAGATGTGTTAATTGAAATAAAAAGATAGAGAATGATGGTATATTAGAAAATACAGAAACATCAACAATTCACTTCAACCAAAGTTAGCATATAAAATGAAAGTTCGACATAGACAAAATTGAGGACAGTTGAGTGATTCCAATGAGAAAAAAAAAACTCTAGACATCAAATTTACTTCTAAATCACCTTGTGTGACTACCACAACAATTGTTGAATAAAAGGATTATCAAGATAAAATGTCATTCATTCAGGATGATAATCAGGAAGTCCCATATAATAATACTATGTGAGAATATATATTAAAGGAAATTCTAGAGAAAACTAATTTACAAACAGATGTTACCTCAACCTCACCTACAACTAACGAACAAGTTCCTATAGTAGAGTCAAATACACCCAACACTTGAGCTCCATAATTAAAGAAAGGCTAAAAGAAACATCTATTAAGAAACCTGACAAAAGGAATGATTGAGAAAAACAAATATTTGAAGCACTAGAAAATTCTATGAGAGAAAAAAAAAGAAAAATAAAAGAAGGATATTGGATAGTAGCAAGATTTAGTAGAGACAACAACAAAAAAAGGTATATCTAGTTAGAATGTTAGAACTGGGATATAAAGTGCAACTATTAGAACATAAATACTAGTTGATCAAGAATTGTTAAGGAACATATCACTAGCAAACAAGGTAGAATATTTGAAATATTTAAAAGCATTTGATGCCCATGAAAGTATAGTTGTATGGAAATGGTCTATATTTTATCAACATCATCAAGTGCTTGCACCAACTACTTATCAAACAAAATTCCCTATGACTTCAACACCAGCACATCTAATAACACAATCATCTCGATCATCGTCCTGACAATATAAATTCAGTTTCTTTGACCTAAGCTTTTAAGAAATAGTCTCTCTTCTCAACAACAACATCGCACTCGGGAAATTGAAGTTAAAGGTTTCAATCGACCAAAAAAGGAAGGGAAAAGAATAATAATTCACATTTTAAATCTTGCAGATGTAATTCAAGAAGTTATCGTGACCCCAGAACTAGATCTCCTAATTAGCCAACCACCCTTCTTGACGAATTTTTATTTCTTTATAAAGGTTTACATTTTTTAATTTATGGTATATAAAATTTTGTAACACTCCAAATATTCCCTTCTTTGTCACAAAGAATATACTAAGGGTAGGGGAGATGTTGGAGGGGCTATCCGACTTACATGACGATCCCAAGCAATTGTAGAAATGATATTATAAAGTTGATCAACTCTCTAGTTGAGTCAAGGTTCTAAGTTAGATAGGCTAAATTTCTTTTGAAAAATTGAATTTTGTGACTATCTTGACAAAATATATAATATATATATATATATATATATATATTTATATATATATTGAAATTGGTATGCATCATTGTA